>JANAVB010044814.1:9550922-9711443 GCA_029216955.1 Iris pallida | reverse complement strand
ATATATATATAGATTATATATATATATTCTTCATTATATATTATATATATATATATATATATATATATATATATATATATATATATATATAAAGAATTATATTCTTGATATATATATATATATATATATATATATATATATATATATATAATATATATATCTATATATATATAATATATATTTAATATAATATAAGAATTATAATATCTTCTATATATATATAATATATATATATATATATATATATATATATATATACACAACACAAATTTAGATGCAAGTGTCCATAATGGATTCTGTAACACCCAGTTTCTGAAATGAGGGTATTTTTAAAATTTTGCATTTATAATCATTTTATTGCTATTTAAATCATGATATGATTTTTGGTAATTTTTAAATCAATTTAAAACTGTTTTAAGTCATGGCTTGTGATTTTCATACCTTGCTAGTGTAACCTGAGAGACTGCCTGACCGAGAGCCTGACCACGTCGTTAGGATAATTTATTTCTACTTTTGAGCATGAGGGTATTTTGGTCATTTGGCCTCCTTGAATTATTTTATGATTTATTGCATTGGTGATTTTAAATTTGACTTTTGACTAGCTGTGACTTAAGAGACTGTCCTAGATTTGACCTTGACTTGGTGACCTAAGTTAACATGGTATGGACCCTAGTCTAACTTAAGTCAACTCAAGTTAGGACACTTAGGATCAAGTTTGAAATAGGAGGAATGGTGTATTGGTCCATAGACTTGAGACTTAGAAATGGTTCCATGACTAGTGCAACTAGGCCCATAGCCATTAGACTAAACCCTAACCCTAATTTTTCACTTTATGACCAGCCACTAGGGCCCCCCCCTCCCTATAAATAATCTCTTCCTTGTTCTTGCCTCTTTTATCAAATTTTTCAAGCTTTGAAGAAAGAGGTTTGTCCATTCTTCCCCAATCCATAGATTTCTTATTTTAAATCCTTTTTAACTCTAGTTTCTTGCATTAGAGCCTAATACCCTCCTATTTTCTGATTGTAGAATTTAATCCCAGTCTTGGGACAATTTGGGAGCTTTTGGATAGCAAGGAGGAATCCCTCATTTGGAGCTTTTTCAAGCTTTTTGCACCTATAGGTAAATTTCTTTAAATTGTATTTTAATTTCGTTTTTGTTGCATTTAGGGCTAGATCTAGGAGTCCCCTAGCTGTCCCTAGAATTTGGGTGGATTTTGTGTCCGTTTGGTGTCCGTATCGGACACGTATCAATGTATATACTTAGGTGTTTGATGAAATGCCTCTTTGAACTTTTTGTTCTTGGTTTTCAAAACAAATTAATATTTGAAAAGCTTATTATGTGTAGATTAATATGGTCTATGATTGAGCATGAATTGGTTTGGTTTTCGTGTCCAAATTTGGACACAACGTGTGCACGAGGCCCCGGTGCGCTGCCCTGCTGCTCGGGTCGACACAGGACACGACACGGAGGCTCAGGTCGTAATTTTTGGTGGACACGGGGCCTAGTGACTTACACAACACACACAAAATTTGGGTCAATTTTATCGAGTGGTTTGAGAGGAAATCGACACGCACTGAATTTTCAAACACACACACGCGCATGCAACTGTTCACTGATACGGTGTCCGTATCGAACGTACACGAGTCGTGGACACGTTGCAGACACACGAGCATGTTCCCCTATCCTTGGCGCACCCTAGGACACGAGCACGAGCCCTATGGTGTCGTGTGTCGTACGTGTCCTAGCTCGCACTGCATCTCTGCACGAGGCTGCTGACACTGTTATTCTATGATACCTGGTTTTCAGTATTTGGACACGTCATGTCGACTTGTATGGACACGAAATCACTTCTATTGACATACATTCATGCCTGGCACGTGTGTGCACTTTATTTTGGTATTTCATTGGGTTTTCATTTATTTTCTAATTCGAAATAGGAAAATCCTAATTTCCTGATACCAGTATGCATGTTTTGTCGTTTTTAGAGTTTAAAGAACTAGATGATACGTTAGTTGAATGATTATTTGGTATGTTTTATACTAGATTTCATACATGTGTGTTTGGGGTTTGAATTATTGGGATTTCATGGAAGTTTGATTCGAATTTGGGAGTTTACTGATACGTGCAATTCCAGTTTCCCATTTCTAAACATAATGTGCTCTAAACTGATTTGTGTTGATGTTTAATTGCCATATTTGTTTCACTTACACATGTATAGTTCACTGTTAATGATAGTTTAAGTTTTGTGTTTGAGAAATGGATTTTCGATTTGATTTGGGATGTTAAACTGTCATTTTAATCTCAGTTTTCATGAGAACTAAACCTATATGACACTATGCTCACACACACTTCTCTGTATGACACATGCTTGACACAGTCACATTTAATACATGATTCACTTTGGACACTTGACACATGCACCTGATGCTTCATTGGACACGATGGACTCCCCTTGAGTGTTACAGTCCTTATATGTTGCATGTTCAGTCTATATATTATTTAGTAGATACCAGTCCATTATTCCTCTTTGTTCAGTTCAGTATCATAGACATTTAGCCACATTTCATTTGTATATTAGCCTATAGTATTAGTCATGGTGATGGGAAGGGATAGACAAATAGTATAGAGGAGAATCCTAAGATTAATGTGTAGGTATTGGAGTTTAGGACAGCAATAGGAGAGTGTATACAGGGCCTGTACTTGGCATCCTTGGCAGTATGAGGTGCTAGGAAGTGCAAGACTGGCCATAGGCCATGTGGGATACCCTGATGTATAGGTGAAGAGTAGGCAGGTCCTATTTGGACCTACATTTGAGTGTGCAGGCTTGGGCAGGGCAGGTTGGCCTACAGGGGATTTCTGGCTTTGATATTTTTATATCAATATAGGTATAGGTATGTATCATCCCTTTAGGTGTCAGACGTAGGATTAGCGTATCAGGACTTAGCTTGTATCAGTCATGTGGTTTGATAGCCACATGTATAGGTTCATACAGAACTTGTTTACCAGTTAAGATTAGAGGGGTTAGTGAATAGGGGTTGATGTAGAGTGGGTGTGCAGTAGTCTAGGCCTACTGTTAGCAGTTGGCCAAGAGAGGCTACTGTTCGACTGGCCATTAGCCTGGAGTTGGGTTCAGAATTTGGCTTTGGGTTGAGTTGGCTCTGCAGTAGTAGCAGGGAATAGCTTACAATCAAGGCAGCAGGGCAGAGGGCCAATTTGGCCTATGCTCTGTGTGAGGGCAATATGTGTAGCAGAGATTAGTTAGAGGTTAGTGTCAAATATTGTATCCATGTATGTGTGTGTGAGCTATTAGGCATGTGGAGGTGGCCAAGTACCAAGGGTGTGAGATATGGATTGAAGTGAGGATATGGTGTGAATTCGAGTGAGAGGTTGAGTACATTAATTTTGATGGAGTGAATGTTGGAGTTGAGTGTGTGGTTGATATAGATTTGTATTATACAATCCTCATAGGTATATGAATACAGGTTGTATATAATGTATAGGAAATTAATACATGTAATAGTATTAATGTGTGTCTGTTTAAGGATAGATGTGTATATAGTTAAGCTTGATTTCTTTATGATACATCATGTGTTACATAAGAGGGATATGCCTAGGACTATAGGTTGATAGTATATATAGTATATGTATATAGACATATTAGCCTATATGGCATCCTAAGGTATCCTAGATATATTAGCTATGGGTTATTATGAGTTAGCCCTATAAGGTTGACCTAGATGTTGACCCAACAGCCTAAGTGACTTGTTGAATATAATTGACTAAACCCTAGATAGTTGTCTTAGGCTCTTAGTTTGACTAAAGGTTGACCAAAGTTGACTTAGAGTTGACTTGACCTAGTTTGACCTAGAAATCATATAGTTTGCATTGTAGCTTTTATTTTCCTTATATTGAACATGTCATAACCCATATTACTCTGTTTAGGACATTGTGACTCCGTGCAGGCATCTGATATTACACTACTCTTTTCAGAGTAGCAGGCGAGTACATTCTTTGATAGTTCTCTCATTTACTTGTCAATTACTGTATTTCAGTTCTAGTTAGTTGTATACGATTCTCTGTTACAACACGTATGGATATTTCTGAATTCATGTATACGACACACATACTTTACTCGTCTTGCCTCTATTATTCGAATCACCATTCGAACTATTCGAACCACCTATTCGCATCTTCATGTGCTGGTTGGACTTGTATTCGATTGATGTGTCGGATTATAGATTCACTTGTATTAGAATGGGCGAGGAAATACTGATTAGACATGTGAACATTCCTACTATTCGAACCACCCCTCTGTGAATGATATTCGAACAATAGTCATCCCACACTTGGCCAAGTGTGCGGTGTGCCGTATTACCCTTAGCCGTTTACATGTCTATCTCAGTATTTTAAAACACACTTGGAGAATTTATTCGAATCATTGTTAGAACATCATGAATCATTATTCGCACCACCTTATTCGAATCACCTTATTAGAACAATGATTAGAATCACATTCGACTCATCTTGTATTAGACTTACAGTCTTTATTGCCATGATTTTTCTCTTGTTTAGTTACTTACCTTCCTTGCACTTTATCTGTCTCTCATTACCATCACCTGAATATAAACTGCCATATTCATCAATATAACTGTCTATAACTGCTTTATAGTTCTCTGTCATTTACTTGGGTTTTCTAGATGAGATGTGCTCGTTCCTGTCTTGACTGGACCTGTTGAAAATATTACAGATACTTGCGCTGAGGATACATGCCCTACATATTATGGACCCGGAGATGGGACGGCTACCTTTGGCCCCGACACTCAGGAGTGATCGGATTTAGTTAGTAGACTTGCATCTGTTTTCATGTAGAGCTTGTTGTATAGATTTGAGACTTGAGATGTATTTGAGATTGTTCGAGATGTTGTTATTATTTCAGTAGTTATTGTTGTCTTCAGTTCTTAGGTTATATTTAGGTATTATCTTATCGTGCTTAGACTGTGATTGAGTTACACCATATCTTATACTTGTCCTCCGTTCGGAGTTGATCATGATGAGTACATTATATACTGCATGAGTTGTTGGTTAGTTAGAGACTTAGAACAACGTTCTACCGCCGACACTGCGGCGTAGGCTGGGCGCTGTTACGTACTCGTACCCTCACGGTGGGTGCGGGTCGTGACAGATTCCTACCAAATTTTAGGCTCATATATGCACATTGCAATACTATAAGATTGGATTTATCAATAAATCCATAAATTTTAGAATTAAAATTTGAACTAATTAATTCATGAAAATTAAGAGAACCAAATTAAAATAATTATCAAGAGGAAAGAGGGAAGAGGGCTTGCCTTGGAAAATTGATTTGGGGATTAGGGCTTGGATCTTGCTCTCCCAATTTCTTCTTCTTCCTCTTCCTTCAAATTCTTCTCTTTCTTCTTCTTCTTCTTCTTCTTCATTTTCCTTCTCTCTCTTCTCTTCTTTTTTGAAAGAGGGGTTGGGTTTTGATGATGGAGATGGAGAGGGAGATGATGATGGTAGTGTTGGAGGTGGTGATGGAGTTGGTCGGCCGGAGGGCATGGAGGCGGCCGGAGGTGGCGGGCGGCGCCGACGGTGCGGGAGAGGGAGGAGGAAGAGGAGAATAGGTGGAGGAAGAGGAATGAGGAAGAATGGAGAGGAGAAACGAAATATGGCATTAAAATTAGAGGAGAAAGAGTACTCTTCATGCAATAATCCACTTGGTCAAAACATAGTGCCACATGTCCCTTCTCCACATGCATGAAGATACATAGCATGACTAGGTGTACATGCAAATTTGAAATTACAAACTTCTCAAAAGGGGTTTATATGTAATTATTTATATTTATGAAAAAAAATCAACATTTTCTTTAAAATAGAACATTAATAATTAATTAGATTTTTTTTGAGATGTAAAAATAATTAAAATAAATCGAATAATATTCTATTATTGGTTACGGCTATTACACCTTCACACCCTTTCACTACTTGACTAATGCACGTGACACGGGATGAATATGATAGCTGCTCATTGTATACAATTTTATTTGCTTGCCTCAAACATGTTAACATGCAAACAAACAGGATTGTTAGAAAGATCACAAATATAGATAACATGCTTTTAAAATTGTTGATCCAAATGCAGAGCTTGGGTTTAATTAGCCACTCGCCAGTAGAAGTGCTCGTACTGACCCTCGTTCTTTGCAGGTGCCAGGAATCAGGAAGAACATATTGGGAACGAAGCGCGGAAACCGTTCCCCCAAACCAGAAAGTCCTAAGATAGAATCGAGCAAAAGCACACAAACCAAAATGCCAAACATAATCGCAGACACAAAGATTTTTGACGTAGAATACCCTTGCGGAAAAAACTACGGGACGATCGGAGTCCAACCCTGAAGAACCTCCATTAATGGAATAAAGAGAATACACCCTCTACAAGCTCCTCCCGATCCAACACGGATCACCACAACTCACTTGAAAGGAGAAATTTTTGATTGCGGACTCCGAAGAACAAGAGATGCCGAAAATTATTCGAAGCAATCTCTCTTCACAATAGTCCTTAATCCTCTCTCTCTCTCTCTCAAAGATTATAAGCACTCTTGTTTTTGAGATGATTTTACAACTAGCATGCATCACCCTTTCATAAGTCCTTAGTAATCCATACATGGAAGGCCAATATATATGGAAACTTCCAATATGCATCAATCATATATTTAATGGAAATCCAATCATATTGGCTTGCCATAATTGGAAACCCAATTATATGGAAAGCTACTATGAAGGGTCCAATCATAAATATATAATCAAAGTAAATATAGAAATCCAATCATATATTTCCTTACCATATATGTTCCAAAATAGGATCCATGCACTCCCCGAGCTTCTCCGACACACGGATGGCGCTCGTCGCTCTTCGGGGTATTCTCCACATAGGTTGGGAACTCCACCTACTCTAAAAAATCTCCCCCTTCACAACTAGGTGGAGGAACTCGTCATCCCGACGATCCGCCTGCAGTAGTCAAACTTTCCATATCGATTCTTCAAAGCCTTCTTGTCCTTTGGCAATCGCACCAGCTCATAAGTGGAATTGGCGTGTAAGGAACTCATCTCCTCCTGCATAGCCTGCATCCACTCATGCATGTGTTCGTCTTCCATAGCCTCTGCAAAGCTTTCGGGCTCTCCCCCGTCAGTCAGTAGCACATACTCACCCGGTGAGTATCTCGTAGACGGTCGACGATCTCTCTCGCTCCTTCTCAGTGGAGCCACTGGTGCTGGCTGTATACCAACAGCCTCCTCCTCTTCAGGAACTACCTCTCCGGCATGCTCATCCTCCTTAGGGACGTCCTGACCACCATCAACAGGCTGATGATCAAGGTTGGGAGGAACTCCATGTACTGGCTCCCCCATAACTGGATCCTCTGTGATGTCCTCTGGAAACTGCTCGAAGCGAAATGACTCTAACTTAGGCAATTCCTCAGCCTCAGAAGGCGTCTCAGAATCCTGAGTGTTGGTCATGGTATGATCCTCGACGAATACCACGTCCCTGCTTCTGTAGAGCTTTTTTCCTACTGGGTCGTAGCGTCTATAGCCAAACTCATCTCAACCGTAGCCGACAAAGACGTATCACCTCATCTTCGGCTCAAGTTTGGACCTCTCGTCCTTTGGTACATGTACGAAGGCCTTACAGCCAAACACACGCAGGTGATTGTATGACGGTTCTTTGTCATACCATACTTTATCAGGTACATCACCCTGCAAAGGAGCACTAGGAGATAAATTAATAACATAAGCAGCTGTGAGAAGAGCCTCTCCCTAATAACTGTTGGCAAGTTTGCTTCTGACAGCAAACACCGCACCCTCTCCATCAGCGTCCTGTTCATGCTTTCCGCTACACCATTGAGCTGAGGTGTCTTGGGCGGAGTCTTCTGGTGTCGTATCCCTTGCTCTCTGCAATAAGCATCAAAGGGACAGATGTATTCGCCGTCGTTATCGGACCGAACACACAATAACTTCTTGCCCGTCTTTCTTTCAACAAAGGCCTGAAACTCTTTAAAGTAGACAGCACCTGATCCTTGGTCTTTAAGGCATAGACCCAAACCTTCCTGGAATAGTCATCAATAAAAGTTACAAAGTAAGAAGCACCACCAATAGATTTTACCTTCATAGGACCGCAGACATCCGAGTGAATCAACTCGAGCAACGCCGGCTTCCTTGAACTTGGGTGACTTTGAAAGACACCCTATTTTGCTTCCCAGCTAAGCAGTACGTGCACTTCTCCAACTTTGTAGACTTGAGCCCTGGAATCACCTTCCTTTTCACCAAGTAGCTCATCCCCTTCTCGTTGATATGGCCGAGCCGCCTGTGCTACAACTCGGTAGACGCATCACTGATGGCATTTACCTCCTGTGATCCCTGTGCGCTCCCCTCAATATATAGAGATCGGACTTCTTGCTTCCTCTGGAAATCACCATCAAACCTCTGGAAAGCTTTCACTGACTATTCCCGAAGAGACTGAAGAATCCCTCATCATCCAACCTTCCAACCGACACCAGGTTGAAACGGATATCAGGGACATGACGAACATCTTTGAGAACAAGAACTGCACCCGTCTTCTTCCTCAAATGCACATCTCCAACGGCAACCCCTTTGACACATCTCCACTGTCCATCTTCAACACTCCACATTCGCCTGTCATGTAAGTGGCAAATAGTGCCCTGTTGTGAGATATATGTGCTGAAGTACCTGAGTCCACCAGCCAAGAATTGTCATCGCAGGCGAGGTTTGTGATAACCTCATCACCTACGATGATCACATCGCCTTCATGTATCGAAGCCGTCGATGTAGTGTTCTCATCTTGCTTCCCCTTGTCGCCCTTCTCTCTCTTCGAAGCAAAACAGTTCCGCTTGATGTGGCCCTTCTTGCCACAATGGTAACACTCCGAGTCCTCGTACTGACCCTTGGACTTTCCTCTGCTCTTGTCTCTGCCACCAGCTGGACCCCTGCTTTTGCCCCTTCCGTGGCTCTCTGAAACCAGTGCCTCTGAGTGATGGGATGTAAAGTGCCCTGAGAACGTCTTCGCATCTCTTCATTCAGCACCCCGCTCTTGGCAAACTCCAGACTGACCACGCCTTCTGGAGCAGAAGCGATCATAGATACTCGTACGGTCTTCCACGAGTCTAGTAATGTACATAGCAACCAAAGTCCTTGAACCTTGTCGTCGAACTTGACTCCTATCGAGGATAGCTGGTCCACCACTCCCTGGAACTCACTCAAGTGATCCATAATAGATGCACCATCTTTGTACCGCAGACCAATCATCCGGATCAGGAACAGTTTGTTTACCCCAATCTTTTTCGCGTACAAAGATTCCATCTTCTCCCACAATGTCTTCGTACGCTCAATATTGGCAACGTGGTTGTACACATTCTCGTCAACGAACTGCCGCATGTACCCACATACCTGTATATGCTCGAAGTTCCAGTCCTCATCGAATTTGTCACTGGGCTTCTCGGATGCAATATTGGAAGATACAGCTTCTTGACGAACAGCAAATCCTTTATCTTGCTCCGCCAATAATGGTAGCTGGTACCGTTCAGGTTCCATACGCACCGGCTTTGCGTCCATCTCTGCTTCCTGGTTTGACAGTCAACTCCTGACACTTCTTTGAACCCAAAGCTCTGATACCACTCTGTTGGGAACGAAGCGCAGAAACCGTTCCCCCAAACCAGAAAGTCCTGCGAGAGAACTGAGCAAAAGCATACAAACCAAAAATGCCAAACACAATCGCAGACACAAAGATTTTTGACGGGGAAAATCCTTACGGGAAAAACTACGGGACAATTGGAGTCCAACCCTGAAGAACCTCCACTAATGGAATAAAGAGAATACACCCTCTACAAGCTCCTCCTGATCCAACACGGATCACCATAACTCACTTGAAAGAAGAAAATTTTTGATTGCGGACTCCGAAGAACAAAAAATGCCAAAAAATTATTCGAAGCAATCTCTCCTCCACAATAGTCATTAATCCTCTCTCTCTCTCTCAAAGATTGTAAGCACTCTTGTTTTTTAGATGATTTTACAACTAGCATGCATCACCCTTTTATAAGTCCTTGGTAATCCATACATGGAAGGCCAATATATATGGAAACTTCTAATATGCATCAATCATATATTTAATAGAAATCCAATCATAATTGGCTTGCCATAATTGGAAACTCAATTATATGGAAAGCTACTATATGAAGGGTCCAATCATAAATATGTCATCAAAGTAAATATGGAAATCCAATCATATATTTCCTTACCATATATGTTCCAAAATAGGATCCATGCACTCCCCGAGCTTCTCCGACACACGGCACTCGTCGCTCTCTGGGGTATTCTCCACATAGGTTGGGAACCCCACCTACTCCAACAGAACACGCCAACTAGCTAGGTGATGTTTGTGCTTTTGAAGCTTCGACCGCGCGTCGAAGGCCTCGCCGATAAATTTTGAAGACTCTCTACCAGTCCAAGAAACATGTCTCGACATCCCCCCAATCCAGGTGGCTGGAATACTTTTGTTGTAAATGAGGGATGTATGTATGGAACAGTTATCTCATCGACACTCCTTTTGTAATCGAGTCATGTTGTAAATCCCGTGCGGCACGATTGTAATGGAGTCTGTAAATGATATCTATTATCAATAAAATAAAAATTCTTTCTGTCTCAATGTGCTATTCAATTTGTCTGCGCTCACTCTCTTAGATGATGTATTTCGGATTACCTTATGAATATGCCTTGTGCGATCACAAATTAGGTTCACACGCATCACACCCGGAGACGACTATCGATTCTACGAAATCAGGGCGTGACACCAACACTCACTCTTCACTCTGGCTCATCCCTCTCTGATCCAACTGAATACAGAGCCATTGTTGGCAGTCTCCAATACTTGTCACTCACGCGTCCGGACATTGCTTATACTGTCAACAAGTTATACAATTCATGCACTGCCAATCATTGGAATGCAGTAAAGCATATCCTAAGGTATCTTTATGGTACTATTGCTCATGGTGTTGTTCTCTACCGCAACTTACCACTGTCACTACATGTATTTTCAGATGCCGGTTGGCTGGAAACAAAAATGATTTTACCTCAACAAGTGCCTATCTCATCTACATTGGTCGCAATCCAATATCATGGAGTTCAAAGAAACAAAGGACATTGGCTAGCTATTCTACCGAGGTCGACTACAGAGCTGTGGCCACTACATCTGCAAAAATTTGTTGGATTTGTTCTCTACTCACTGAGCTTTATATTTTTCTACCTCAACAACTGGTTATCTACTGTGACAATTTTGGTGCAACAAATTTGTGCTCAAATTAGGTATTTCATTCTCGCATGAAATATGTTGCTCTTGACTATCACTAAATTCGGGAACAAGTTTAATGAGGTTATTTTTGAGTTGCTCATGTTTTCTCTACTAATCAGCTAGCTGATGCGCTCACTAAATCTCTTACGCTCTCGCTTCCAACAACAGGCGGACAAGACTGGAATCACCTCACGGTGCTCCATCATACGGGGACATGATAAAGATATTTGACCATAAATGTCAATATTTATGAAATTATTACATTGTAATCAATAAGATCTTGATTTGGAATATAGCCTAGATTTGTAGGAATTAATTAGCTACTATATATTGGTAGTTACCTATTCTAGAGACATTATTGTAGGAGATTAATTACCTACTATAGATTAATAGTTACAATTTTTAGATTAGTTGTATTGTATATATTCAAGTTGATTCATTTAATGAATATGCAATAATTTTCAATATTGCTTTCTCTTATATTCATATATTCATAAGATGGAATCCAAAAATTGAAGTTAAAATGGACTACAGTGGATTAGGATGGACTAGAGGTGAACTAACCCATATAAAAAAAAAGTGAAATATTTTTAGGGGTGGATTGGAGACCCACACCGTATAATTGGATCTGCCCCTTTACTACCATCACCTTACATGTTACAGAAATTTTCGTACAAATAATAAATTTATACTTTATTGTGCCAGAGGGGGAGAAGTTTGTGCAATTGCGAAAACAGGAACAGCCCGCCAAGTGAGTTGGCAGGCTTTGTCACAGAAGTGACAAGCCCGCCAACTCACTTGGCGCGCAAAAGCGGCCTCCATTTAAGTTGGCGGCTTGCAGTGGCTCCCCTTCACCAAACGTTCAGTAGTCCGCCAACTAAGTTGGCAAGGACTATCTCGTTGGCTCTCTAACGTTCACTTGCCCCTCCCCTACATTAGGGGAGCACTCTCTAAGCTTGTTTCAATCTTCAATCTTCTCTCTTCTCTCTGTAATCTTTCCTCAAAGTCTCCTGCAATCTTTTTTTCTCTCATGCAAGGCTCCTACAAGCTTCTCTCTGCAAGACTCATTCAATCTTCTCTCCTACAATCTTCTTTTTACAAGTCTTCAAGGATCGTAGCGTAAGAATAGTATACTCACACGGAGGTAACATAAATGGGTTAGATTATGAAGGACGGGGAAACCCAAATTTTCTCAACTTACCTTAATAGTAGTTTTGAAAATTTACGTAATCTAATTATTGAACGTTGTTCTATTCGGTATGAATTTATTTTAAAATATGTTTTTAATTCTAGATGTTTTATAGTAGATGGCGATGAAGCATGAAATTTTGTTCTCGAGATTAATTCACAATCACGATATATAAATATTTTTGTTTTTCAAATATCCATAACATTTGATAACAGGAATAGTCAACCCATGAATTATTTTGCGGGTGCTAGTTCTTCCCAACAAATTGTTCCATCTTTTGAAGAAAATCATTCATTAGACGAATCTAACGACGATGATGATAATAATGACGAAAATAGTGATGATTTAATTGAAAATATAGAATATGAGTTAGATGATAATTTGGATAATGCTATAACCCATGTCAATCTGACAAAAATGCTACCTCATTTATCCGATGGAGGCATAATACCGAGGTATCTCCTGATCAAATCAGATACAGTAGACTGATGATCGAAATATATGGCATCATTTGTAATAGGCAACCATAATATGTTCGCCATATCACATAAAGTGATCATCATCTCACCCATTGGAAGTTGAAAAGTGTTGCGTTCTGGCCACCAACGCTCAGCAAGACTTACAATAAGGTAAACATTATGTATGAAAAACTTAATTTGATCTAAATATTGAAATCCAAAAGGCTGCACCAAAGCCTTTTGGGCGGTATTTAACTCCTATTTTCGATATCTTTTCTGTGTTCGCCTGTTTCCATGCTCCTGAGTTCGTAATTCAAGGTCATGATCGTATAACTATAGATAGTTTAATTAAATTATACATCTACTAAATTGGACATCTTCTAAATTGGACATTTAACTAAATAATTATTTTTAATAATTTTATATTAACGAAATTGGACATCCACTAAACAGTAAATTATAACTATAAACAGTAAATCGTATAACTATAAATAATAAATGATTAATATATGAAAACCTAAAACAAATTATTCATATATATGATAACATAAAAAATACTAGCGTAAATATTTACCGAGAGAGATTGAAGGAGTGTTGTTAGAACTTGATATTATAGGGAGGGGGCACTTGCTGTTGGAAAATAAAAGAAAGAGGAGGGGGGCAAGTTGTTGCTGGAGAAGGAAAGAGGGGGGGCGATTGTGTGTGAGAGAGTGGGGGAGGGGAGGGTTTAACTAGAGAGACCCACCTCGATAAGGCCGCTAAATCTGTTGGCGGGTGCTGGTTTTAGAAAACCACAGCAGCAAGGAGCTGCCAAGTCAGTTGGCGGGTGATGTTTGGAGAGGGCCATCTGCTGACATGGTGAGCTCCTCAACGCTCTGACCGCGGCCGCCATTTAAGTTGGCGGCCCCTCCTACTTTTCGAAAATTTGAAAACTTCTCCCCCCTCCCGCAATAACGAAGAATTTTGTTACTTTATATAAATTTTATGTAAACGTTATGACTGAAACTCTTAACTCCATTTCTTGTTTTCCTGGCTAGATTGTTTGACGAATATTTGTATGTTTCAACCAAGTGTACTCAACTTCAATTAATCTCTTCAAAGAACTAATTATAAATGATAATCTCTACACGCAGAACAAAAAGGATTAGCCTGCTTTCTTCTGGTGAAAATCCTAAGAAAATGAATTCTAAGTTCAAAACTTAAAAGTAAGGCCAGGAAAATATTAGCCAAGTGCAATAGAAAAGGTGCAATAGAATTAAGGTCTCATTTGGTGTGTGGAAAGGAAAAGAAAGAAAATTGATTCTTTGATAATTTTTTTACTTTAAAAAATTGCAATTCCAATAACTATTTTTTTGGTGTTTCAAAAATAAAGAAAATTGGAAGAAAAAGTGAATCTTTAGAGGAGGAAAATGAATCATTGGGTTGGTGGGAGAATCATTTTCCCCTATTTTTACTCTTCTTGGAAATCAAATTCCATTCATCCTCATTTCTTTTGACATCCAAACAAAGGAAATGAATCACTTTCCTTTCCCAAGGTTCAAATTCCGCAAACCAAACGTAGCCTAAATAATAATAATCTAGAAGAGTTCACAAAGTGGAGAGATAAAGCTCATCATTATGTTACATGTACGCAAGATTAGTAAATATCGTTAGAATCTACCCAATGATTCATGAGATGGAGATACATAAATCTATTATTTGCCTAGATGGATCTTGTAACAAGCGTCTCTTTATACGGTTCAATCTTCCAGCTGTAAATTGGGTTGCAAAAGGTAAAAAGATGAAACCCTCTCTTCCGTGGTCGTATATTTGGGGACCATAACCTCTAGTTTGTTTGTTTTGTGTGTGTGTGTGTGTGTGTGTGTGTATATTTTTTTTGATATGATCCATAGGCTCAATTTTTATGTGAGTCATTCCACGTGGCTTCCATGTGGACCAATAAAAAAATAGTAACTTGGAAGAAAAAATTTATATAGATAGAAATAAAAGATCTCAAACACTACCAAAATAAGTCATATTGGCGACGAATTTAGCGACGCAAGTCATATACGTCGATAATATTTGTGAATTTAGCGACGTTTTATAATAACGTCGCTGAACGTCACTATCAGCGACGTTTAGCGACGTTTAGCGCCACACATTATGCTTTGGAAAGCTGATGTCACGGTCTAGTCGCAGAACGTCGCTGTTTTGTCTAACTCAGCGACGTTTTGCGACTCCACATTATGGACGTCGCTAGTTTTTTATTGGATAGCGACGTCCTTTGTGGACGTCGCTAAAATGTTTCATATAGGGTTCACCCGATCGATCTTTTATTTTCTTTCACCCAAAATTTTTAATCTCCCGCTCCCCAAATTTCTCTCCCCCTTCTCTCTCCTCTCCGGGGACCCCTCCCTCCGGCGACCCCTCCCTCCGGCTACCCCCTCCCCGCGGTGACCCCCTTCCCTGCGGTGACCCCCGTTCCTTCGGCGTCCCCCCTCCACCGTTGATTCCCCTCGTCGACGCCGACCCGACTCCGACGCCAACCCCCGTCTCCACCGCTGCTCCAGCGTCGGCGACCCCGACCCGACTCCGACCAAGTCAGGTAAACCCTAACCCTAACTGTAGAAATTATGGTTTCTAAATTCTACATAATGGTTTCTAAATTCTAAATGTAGAAATTATGAGGAATAAGTTATAGTTCTTGTGAATGGGTTGAGACCATCATAAAACTCCAATTGAGCCTTAATATTCTACAGAATGAGCTCCTATATTCTGAACTTATAACCTAGAAATTGGGATGGACCTTACTATCTAACCATAGTGGAAGTTTTGAGGGAATTTGAGTCACTTACTAGAAAGTATAACTTGTATTTTAAAAATTGGACATGTCGGTTCAATCAGCTGACTCATGGACCGGTACCTTTTTTTTGGGATCAAATTAGTGTTGACTCACGATTTTTTCAATGGTTGTAAATAATATTTTTATAAAAATCAGTATCTAGAAGAAATTAAATTTGGATCACTTAGATTAACTCTGATAGTTGAACCACTAGTTGAACCATTTGACTCAACCCATTGTCTTGTCTAAAACAGTCTCCGATACGAATGTTTAAAACAATAAAGTCGGTCATAACTTAGATAGGAATACATAATACAAAATGAAATTTACTTGATTTAAACGACATACTTGGTGATCACCACTAGGGTAGTTTTCAGGTCGGAGTGTTAGTAACTGTTTAGAGTGTCGGTGGGTGTGTGAATAATAATAATAATATAATATAATAATAATAATAATAATAATAAATAATAACAACGTCAAGATTGGTATACTTCACGATACCTAGCATGATTTTGAGGATCAACATTTGGGAACATATCATATTAGTCCAAAGATGAGTCCATCAAAAAATAGGATAATTAAAATAAGATCCTCTTGACCAAGTAACAACTCTAGCAAGATGGTCGCTAAGAACCCAAGACTAAGACTTGTAAGTTCTGGTTTTTAACTCGATAGGAAAAAAATCTAAATTGGTTTTAATTCGATTCTCGATTGATTTTAGCGCATCCAAGGTCATGTCGATCTTTTATTTTCTTTCACCCAAAATTTTTAATCTCCGCTCCCCAAATTTCTCTCCCCCTTTCTCTCTCCGGGGACCCCTCCCTCCGGCGACCCCTCCCTCCGGCTACCCCCTCCCCGCGGTGACCCCCTTTCCTGCGGTGACCCCCGTTCCTCCGGCGTCCCCCCTCCACCGTTGATTCCCCTCGTCGACTCCATCATTTTTATGATCGATCATAAACGTTATCTTTGTTTGGGCATGCACATGTTTGCTCTTGTTCTTAGTCATGGGTGAGCACATATACCTATGTACCGCTAGTCGCACACCCGTACTAAATCCACCCGCATACGTGTTTATGTTCTTGAGAAACACAACCACTAGGGGCGCACCAGATCTATATCTGCTCGCACGTGCGTGCTTGTTCAATTATTGCGGACGAGAACAAACACATTTACCCGCGTGAGCACCCATGCACCTTTATGTCATGAACGCTTGTGCGATAAGCCACCCCCTTAAAATATGACTAAGCTCTCTATAAGGGGCCTACTCTCCCTCTTCCCTTTCCATCCTCATATATACAGTATAAGTTTTTAAGCAAAAATGAGGTTGTTGAAGTACCAAAAAAGGGGTAAACCAATGTGATCATGAACAACAATCTTTTTGAAAGTTTGAGCGATCCGCGACGCTATTAATGATCAGAAGGCTCCGGACGAGAGGAAGGCCTACTGGTTTGTGCGCTTCAAGGTTAAAATATATTTGCTTTTAACATGAATCATATAATTTTTGCATATTATATATAACTAATAAATATTTGGTTTACGCTCTTCTAGGATATGTTTTTCTATCCACCGCACCGGGCCGAGCTTATCGAGGGGATGTTTCCTGCCGTCGCTGCCAAGCTGATCCGCGACGCTATTAATGATCAGAAGGCTCGTGATCGTGCAGGAAAGCCGATCCAAGGTTGGATCACCCCTGATCAGTGGAATACGATGAAGGCTCGATTCGACGAGCCAAGTATAAGGAGAAGTCGGAGAAGGCCAAGGCGGCTAGGCAACATGCCTCGAAGTGGTGCGGTGGGTCGATTCCGATGACGGAACATTTCCGTCGTCTGGTATGTCTTTCTCTTTTAGAAATATTATTTTAATACAAAACCGATAAATTATTACTAAGATAATATATTTAATTACAGGTAACGAAGGTCGGTAACACCGACATGGTGACCGTCTTCCTGGCCACCCATCGGAAGGGCGAAGACCTTATTGACGAGAGGGCCGAGCAGACCTATGTAAGTATTATAATACGTTATCTTAATTTAATACTTCGTGTCAATTTTAATATAACTTAGTAAATTTGATGCAAATAAATATTCATGTAGTTAGTAATAAGTACATTAATTAGAAATTAGAAATTATAGAGTACTATCCATACTTTCTAGGCCGAGTATCAAAGGCTGCGGGAACGGGCGGCTGCTAGTGCACCTGATGAAGGAGAGGCCGGTACTTCCTCGCAGCCCACTCAAGCTCCGTCGGCGGACGAGCTGTGGATTACCACCGTTGGTGGACTCCGTAGGGGTACGTACTACGGTACGGGATCCTATGGCGCCCTAGTTGTGACCCAGTCCTCTAGGGCATCTCTGCTAGTGTGCATGGTCCACAGCCGTCCCAGGAGTCTGCCCGAGTCCACCAGATGATGGAGTCTCTCCGTGACGACATGCTACGACGGATCGAGGAGCAGCCTCGCACCCTGCGAACGATCCTGTGCTGCTAGCACGATTGGATGCGCTCGACCGCGACATTATGGACCTCATGGAGACGACTGAGAGGACAGAGCGCACCGTTGGAGGGTTAGAGCGCACGGTGACGGAGCTGCAGACAGGACAGGTGACCATGGACGAGAGGCTGAGATTGGCACAGGATTCGATGGTCCAGAGCAGTGATAGAATGTTATCTATCATGGATTCATACCACCAGCGACTTACAGCGTTGGAGCGTGCTGGTCCTCCGGGTGCACCTTCATCGTCGTCGACTCCGCCGCCTCGACCGCCTTCTTCTTCGACACCGACTCCACCGACGTCACTGCCTGCTCCATCGGTATCGATTTTACTTGAGGAGTATGAGTTGTTCTTATCCCTTCGTCGCGGCGGTGCCCCTCCTGTACCAGATCCCTAGTAGTCATAGTTAGGACTGTTTGTTTGTGTTTGTTTCATCCTATTCTATTTGTGACTTGGATATTTGTTGGTTGTGTAGACTTGGATGTTTGGATCCTATTTGTTGGATCCTATTCTATTTGTTGGTTGTGTGTAGACTTTGGTTATTTGGTTGTAGACTTTGTTATTTGGTGTATTTGGATGTTATTATTCGTTTATGTTATTATTCGTTTCAATTGGATGTTAATGTGCTTCCGTTGTTTACGTTTACCGGTGTTGAGTGTTCCACCGAAGGGGTCGGCGAACCCAGGGAGAAAAGAATATCTGTTATACTGTCTTTATGGTTATATTTTTAAACTGCAGGGAGAAAAGGACATTCTGTATTTTTTTTTTTTATTTTTTTCAGATTTACCGACGTTTACCGACGTCCACCGACGTACGTTTGCGTCGGTAAACGTCGGTAAATCTGGAAATTTTCCAGGGTACCGACGTTTACCGACGTCCTATAAGTCGGAGACCGTCGGTAAGCGTCGCTACACGTCGGTAATAATCCCAGGAATTACCGACATTTAGTGACATTTTAAACGACGGTAAACGTCGGTAAATTTCCAAGATGTTACCGACGTGTAGCGACTTTAAAAACGTCGCTAATACACCGACGATACGACGGTAGACGTCGGTAATATACCGACGTATTTATACGTCGGTAAACGTCGGTACTTGCGACGTTTGGCGACGTTTTAAAGATCAGCGACTTACGTTTCCGCGACAAGCCCAAAACGTCGGTAATTGCGTCGGTAAATATTGTTAGCGACGTAATTTGTCGTTTTAGCGACGTCTTTGGGCGTCGCTAAAACGACTTATTTTGGTAGTGATAAGATTTGATAAATAATAACTTACCATATTTGTCTACCAAATACGTTTGCCTAGGAATTTAAATAGATAGAAATAAAATATCCTATAAAAGAAAATTGTCTTTTTTTATTTCTTTGACCAATAGAAATATAGTGACTTGAAGAGAAAATTTAAATAGATGAAAATAAAAGATCTCATAAAAGATTTCATAAATAATAACATATCAAATCTTTACATAGGAGCTTACCAAATATGTTGCCTAGGAAGTTAAGTATGAATAATGCCAATTGTCCCTCCAAAATAAAATTCAAATTCAAATTCAAATTCAAATTAATATATAAATTAACATTAAAATTAAAATTATTATTAACATTAATATTAATTTTAATATTAAAAATATTATTAACTTTATATTAACATTAACATTATAATATTAATATTAATATAATAATATTAATATTATATTAGCATTAACATTAACATTAATATATTAATATTAACATTAACACTAACATTAACATTAACATAAAAATAAAATTAATATTAACATTAAAATTAAGATTAATATTTACATTAATATTACATTAAAATTAATAATATCAATAATATTAACATTAATATATCATTAAAATTATTAATAATAATAATATTAACATTAACATTAACATTAATAGTAATAGTAATATTAATATTAATTTATTTCTATCTACTTAAATTTCAAAGTAAACATATTTGGTAAGTTCCTAGGCAAAGATATGGTAAGTTATTATTTATCAAATCTTTTATGGGATTTTTTGTTTCTATCTATTAATTTTTTTTCCAAGTCACTATATTTTTATTGATAAACATGGAAGCCACGTGGAACGGTTCATATAAGAGTATGAGCCTATGGTTCATATCCCGTCTTCCATATAATATATATATATATATATATATATATATATATATATATATATATATATATATATATATATATATATGGGAGCGGATCAAAAGCCCCCTTATAAAACCCCCTAAAAACCCCCTCACTCTAATTCGTAATATTAATGTTAATATTAATGTTAATGTTAATATTAATTTTTTTATATTTTTTTGTATTAATGTTAATGTTAATGTTAATGTTAAGATTAATGTTAATGTTAATGTTAATGTTAATGTCAATATTAATTTTAATGTTAAGTTTAATGTTAATTTTAGTATTTAATATTAATATTAACATTAAATTAACATTAATATTAACATTAATATTACGAATTAGAGTGAGGGAGGTTTTTAGGGGGTTTTCTAAGGGGGCTTTTGATCCGCTTCATATATATATATATATATATTATATATATTATATATATATATATATATTATAATATATATATATATATATATATATATAATATATATATATATATATATTTATATAAAAAAATATATATATATATATATTTTATATATATAATATATATATATATATTATATATATATATATATATATATATATATATATATATATTATATATGGAAGCGGATCAAAGCCCCCTTAGTGTATATATATATATATTATATATCTATATATATAATATATAATATATATATATAATATATATATATATATATATATATATATATATATATATATATTTATGGAAGCGGATCAAAGCCCCCCTTAGAATGTTAATATTAATGTTAATACTAAAATTAACATTAAACTTAACATTAAATTAATATTAACATTAGCATTAACATTAACATTAACATTAACATTAACATTACATTAACATTATAAAAATTATAATTAATATTAACATTAACATTAATATTAATATTAATGTTAACATTAACATTAATATTAACATTAATATTAATATTAAATGGACGGCTGAGAGTGAGGGGGTTTTCTAAGGGGGCTTTTGATCTGCTCCATATATATATATATATATATATATATATATATATATATATATATATATATATATATATATTCCTCATTATATATATATATATATATATATATATATATATATATATCTATATATAATATATATATATAATGAGGAATATATATATATATATTCCTCATATATATATATTATATATATATATATATATATATATATATATATATTCCTCATTATATATAATATATATATAATATAATATATATATATATATATATATATATATATATATTCCTCATTATATATATAATATAAATATATATATATATATGAGGAATATATATATATATTATATATATATATATATATATATATAGGCCATGCGGGAAAGAAAACTCGTAGAAGAGGTTTGGACATTGCAGCTAGCGGAAGAAGTCGCTGCGGCGCAATGCACGAAATGTACATGGCTTAAAAGTGGAGATAAATGTTCCTAATTTTTCTACAATGTTATTCGGACTAGACAAAACCGTAACAATATCCATCACCTATAGACAAAATGAGCAACGTCATCTCCGCGACAGCCAACATCCGCTCGACGGCAGTCAGGTACTTCACCGGAATTTACAATTAATCAATCCCATTATCTAACAAACTTTTTCGAAATTGTTTGTAAGAAGTTGGTCACAAATATGGGCAATGAGCGACTCTTGCACCAATAAGGATGGAGGAAATCGAGAACATAGTGAAGAGTGCTGACCCAGATAAAGTGCCTGGTCCAGACGGCTTTGGGAGTTCTACAAACTTTATTAGGAAGATCTGAAAGAACAAGTACTAGAAATTGTCTCCGACTTCTTTGCAAAAGGATGCCTACTCAAAGAACTGAATCACACCTTCCTCACGCTAGTGCCTAAAAAGGAGGGGGCTACAGATTTATCTGACTTTTGCCCCATTGCGTGTTGCAACTATATATATGTTGGAATTTCTTCAATAATTTTTTGTTTTCAATCTGCAAGAAAATAAAATCAACTAAATGTTACCGACCTCCGGGAAAGTCGCACACGTAACACTGCCCTAAGAGTTACTCCGGGTCTATGTGCAGACTAAATCTGAACGCCCCTAGTGGTAAAATCTCCGCTCTACCGGAATCTCATTGCCGCACACGACGCAGAAAATGACCTCGACTTAGCTCTGCCCAGAGCAACAACAAAGAACAGCGATTTTGAGAAGACGAGAATTGCATAGAGTTTTGAGGGGGAATATTTTCTATGTCTAGGAAAAATAAAAAAAGGCTCAATATATAGGCATTGCAATGGAGAGAAGAATTAAAGGCAGTTTAATTAACCAATTTAATTTGAACATTACAAAACGTTTACACCAAATAAAGAGCATATGGTTCATTTCACCTGGACATAATTCAGAATCCAACCGTTACAAAAATTAAAGGAATAGTAACGGTCAAAAATTTGAATAGGAGCAAAAAGGTTTTAGGGTCTCAGCCCGAACCTAAAAGGGAATCGGATCGTCATTCGACGCCCGCAAATGTGGGCACATACCCGCAGCCGTTACGCACGCCGAACCGTGCCGGGCAGCGGTGGCGCGCGTGTGTGACCCAAGGGGCTCCCATATAGAACTTCAAAGAAGCAAAGTAAGGTGAAGGAATATAAACACTCCCAAGTCCACACATCTATCCAATGTGGGACTACAAGAAAACCAAGCAACTTGAGCTTTTGCTCAAAAGTTGCAAGAGTAGCCAACAATCCCCTACACCAAAAGCTCAGTTCCAAAGTAATAGAAGGAAGGAAATAAAGAAGGAGTAAGGGAATTTCTGGACAATTGTATACTATACATAAATGAGATGGACTACAGCCTTGAATCTCATGTAGTGACTATCGTCTTTGTCTGAAGAAGAGCTTGATGGGCTACGCTTTGAATTAGTTTTCTTGAACCAGATTCAAATAATAGCTCACATACTACGCTAGAGGTGCTTGGGTCTATCGGGTGGCGCGTTTGGTTGGCCATACGCACATTTACACATTCATGAGTGTTGTCTAGGATCGCCATGTCCTATAGTCGCGGCCTTCACGACCTCTCATATAGGTAAGTCCTCAAGGGTTGGTGATAGGAATCAACCTTGCATATCATACTTGGACTTATTAAGAGTTTAAACTCACCCTATCCATATCACACAAGGAACACTGTCACCATAGGGGTAGGGTATTAATGTACACATGTACAGCCTCTTGGGCTTTTATTTTAAAAGAATTTAATCTCAGGGTTAGTATTCCATAATAGTCACCTAGTCCTACTTATTCCTACCCATTGAACCGACTTCTTGGGATCTCCAATCAGACTCGGTTGGGTTGCCACTGCTAGTGACTATATTATGGACTTAACCCCATCCCCCTCGATGATTCTAGAATCAATGTCCTAGACAGACCCTTCGTCAAGTGGTCTACAAGGTTCTTTTCTGACTTTATATAGTCCAGAACCACATATTTGTCCAATAGGCTCTTTATTGACTTGAAGCGCAACTGCAGGTGCCAGTTCATCTTAGCATTCACATAATCATGCTTTAGTAGTTCTATAACAGATTTATTATCATAGTTTAAAAAATTGCAGGGACAGGATGAACAGAAACAGGTATATGCATAATGAGATTTATAAGCCATTCGGCTTCTGTACAGGTAGTGTCTAAAGCTATTATTTCAAAGATTGCAGCTCCTGCTAAGATAAAAACATATCCAGTGGTGGATTTCACATCATATGAATCAGTTACCCAATTTGCATCAGAGTAACCTTCTATAATATCATGGTGTCTATTATAATGAAGTTTATAATTATAGAGTTCCCTTAAGTTATCTAAATACTCTGTCCAATGCATTCCAATATGACTGGTTTGGGTTACTAGTATATCTACTTAGTCTCCCAATAGCAAATGTAATATCGGGTCTTGTTTTATTTATTATGTACATAAGGGACCCTATCATTTGTGAATATCTATGTTGTTCTATAGGTGATCCTTCATTCTTCTTGAGAACAATATTACTGTCATAAGGAGTAAGGGCAGGTTTCTTGTCAAAATACTCAAACTTCTTTAACATTTTCTCAATTGAATGTACTAGGGATAGAGTATAGTCCTATTTGCATTTGGACACTTACATTCCTAGGATCAGGTTTGCTTCACCTAGGTCTTTCATGTCAAACTGGTTAGATAAATACTTCTTAGTGTTATTTACCAAATCCAGTGAAGATCCTAGAATAAGGATATCATCAACATACAAGCATAAGATGACACAACTTTCATTTGTATTTTTAGAATACAAATATTTGTCATTTCATTTGGCATAAAACTAAATTCTAAAATGACTTTGTCAAATTTGTTGTACCATTGCTTGGGAGCTTGCTTTAGCTATAAAAAGATTTTACTAATCTACAAACCTTCTTTTTTTGACCTTTAACAATAAAACTTTCAGGTTGCTCCATATATATTTCTTCCTCTAAATCTCTATTTAGAAATGTTGTCTTTACATCCATTTGATGGATTAGTATATCATGAATGGAAGCTAGCTAGAAGGGTTCTAATAGAAGTGATTCTAGCTACAGGAGAGTAGGTATCAAAATAATCTAATCCCTTTTTCTGGATAAAACCTTTGGTTACTAACCTAGCCTTGTATTTTTCTTTGGTACCATCGGCTCTAAGTTTTTTTTTTGAAGGTCCACTTACAATCTATGGGTTTACTACCTAAAGGTAGGTCTGCTAAAAACCAAGTATTATTTTTAATGGAGTTATACTCATTGTTAATAGCTTCTTTCTAGAAAGGGGCATAAGGAGAAGATATGGCTTCTTCATAAGTTGAGGGATCACCCTCTATCAAAAATGTGAAGAATCATTCTCCTAAATTCTTTTCAATCCTTTCTCTTTTACTTTTTCTAGGTTCTATGACTTGTTCAGGTTATGGACTTGATATTAGATCATGGAAACTAGTAGATGGAATAAGAGAAGGGTTGGAGGAAGATGAAGGGGTTCTATCCTTGAAGAAAAATATTCTCAAAGTAAACTGTATCTCTAGCTTCTATAATTGTGTTTTGAGATTTTATTTACTTCAGAATGAGTTAAGAAATCTATTGACATTACTATCTAGGGCATATCCTATGAACACAACATCTACAGTCTTAGGTTCTATCTTCCTCTTTTTGGGTTCTGGAGTCCCTACCTTAGCTAGACATCCCTAAACTTTGAGGTAATTGATCCTAGGGGTTCTGCCTTTCTATACCTCATATGGTGTCATGTCATTAGTCTTACTAGGCCGGTATCCTATTAAGATATAACAGGCTTACAATAAGGCTTCTTCCCAAAGATTAATAGGGGCACCTAAGCTGAGAAGCATGGCATTGACCATGTTTAACATAGTGTGATTCTTCCTTTCAGCAACTCCGTTGGACTATGGTGAATAAGGAGCGGTAACCTCATGAATAATTCTTTGCTCTTCACAGAAGTTTGTTATTTCATTTGAGGTATACTCTCCACCACGATCTGATTTAAGGATCTTAATTTTTCTATCTAGCTGGTTCTCAGCTTCAGACATATAGACCTTGAATCTGTCTAGAACTTCATCTTTGGTCTTAAGAAGGTAGGTGTAACAATACTTTGAATGATCATCTATAAAAGTGATAAAATATTTTCTACTACTGCCTCGGGTTAAAATCCTATTGGAATCACAGACGTCACTATGGATAAGTTCTAGGAGTTCAGAATTCCTATGGACAGATTTGAAAGGTAATCTAGTGTGTTTGGCTTGAACACAGATCTCACATTTGTGTTCATCATCTATAGGAGTTTTAGGGATAAGATCTAAGTTCATCATCATTTTAATAGATCCTAAATTTATATGACCTAATCTGCCATGCCAACATTTGATGATTCAGCATTTGCAACAAAAGAAGGATTTGAAGTTTTATTCATAGTACTTAAAATAAAGAGTCCATTTTTTTACAAATTCTTTTCCCACAAAAAGTTTATTCTTAGAAAAAACTACTTTATTGGCCTCTATTTCAATTTTGTATCCTGAGGCTACAAGTAATGATCCACTAACTAGGTTTCTTCTAACAGATAGCACATGAAGCACATCATGGAGAGGTAAAATTTTCCCTTATGTTATCTTCATATTTATTCTTCCTCTTTCTATGATTTGTGCCATTGAACCATCTCCTAGAGCCACGCCTCCTCCACATGATTCATGATAGGTTGAAAAATAGGAGCGATCAAATGAAACATGAACATTAGCTCCAGAATCCAACCACCAATCATTAGAATGGAAAGAAAAGTTTACTACAGGTTGATAGCTTATAGGCCTGAAGGAGCTGGAAGACCCATTCAGAATTATGTTAGCCTCTGGCTTGGCTTTTCCTTTGAATGAGGTCTTGATAGGTTCTTTCTTTCTTTGGAAGCAGTTGATGGCCGTATGGTTGGTTCTACCACACACAAAACAAAATCTTCTTTGATCCTGAGTCTGACCAAAGTTTCCAGATTTCTGAGGTTGATGGTGTTGAGGATGATAATGAGGGTTTTGGTGATTTAGTTGAAAATTTTGTTTCTTTTTGAATGAATTTTTCTTGGGTTTGAGATGGGTTGTTAGCCTTGGTTTTACCATGGCTTTCTACAAGGTTTACCCTAGCTGTGGCATTAGACCTAGCTTTGGAATTTAACCTTCTTCTTTTGTTCTAAGTCTTTTTAGAGCTTGAGGGTATGTAATAGATCCTTGTAGATGGAGGAGATCCTTTGCCACATTAGACCAAGAAGGAGGAGTTTGTCTATCGAGCATCCTATTTTATGCTTAGTAGAAAAGAAAGTTCCCTTGGCTTGAACATGGCTAAGGTGTTTTTTGGAATTCATGAATTTGGTCATTGATAGGTTTGCTATCTACTATGACATATCAATTAAATGTGGAGGAATTGAATATATCAATTCTAACATCATCACAACCATATTCATCTTCCAAAGCATCCCAGGGTTCTTTAGCGCTTTTATATTCAAAAAATATGTCGTAGAGTGACTCAGACATAGCACTTAAGATTCTGTGGAAGCAATGATAGTCTATTTCCTTAGGGGTCTTAGGTTTAGCAGATGAAGAGGACTTGGATACCCCTACGTCAGACTCTGTCTCATCAAAATCATTTATGATGGGTGTGGACCCATCAATGGCATAAATCATGCCTAAAGTGGTAAGCCAAAATTTTATCTGGCTCTGCCATCTCTTGAAGTAGGTGCCATTAAACTTAGCGGATTTTGCAGAGTAGGTCTCTTCCTTGGCAGACATAATTTCTAAAAGTCTGTAAAATTTATATTTACTCAATAAGATGGATTAAGCTAAAATTAACAATTCAAATGATTTTAGTAATCTACCTTTAAAATTTTAGTTTTTCAATTTGACAAGGCTGGGTTAGCTGTGAGGGCCGGATCCCAGCAAGCGAAGGTTCACAAGGAACACTTAAATACCGGTCGCTTAGACGATTTCTCTTCTTGGTGACAGAAGGGCCCTTTCGGCTTGAACCCAAACAAATCTCAACTTTAGAACTTTAAAATTAAAGGAATTTAATAAATCAATCACTGTTTGGTTTAGCCTAAATTAAATATTGAGTAAAGGAAATAAAATGACAGTTTGTTACAAATGTGACAAATATTTGAAAGCTAATAAGTCACTAATGTTAAATAAGTAACAACTATTTGGTCACAATTAATATTAAAAGAAAACAACTAATAAGCAATTTCTTTGATTTGCTAAGTGTCAACAAAATGTCATGAACAGCAGAAAAGGTTTGTTGTAAGAACACTAATAAGCAAATAGTAGGAATTTCTTAAGCAAATATTTCAGTGAACCTTTCTTAGGCAAGGTTTTGTACAGAAATTATGAATGAACATTTCTTAAGCAAATAGTAGCAATTTCTTAAGAAAATGTTTCAGTATAAGAATTTTGACAGTAAGCAAATATTTCTACTCTGAACAGAATGAAAAACTTTGACAGTGAGCAAATATTTGAGTGTATGCATTTTGACAGTGAGCCAATAGTGGCACTTTCTTAAGCAAAAGGTTTATATTTCTAATTTTGAATGAAAACTTTCTAAATACAAATTTATTTTAGTGAGCAATTGTTTGACAGTAACAAATATTCAGTGAGCAAATTTACAATGAACTTTGAACATAATTTTCAGTGTACGAATTTTTACTAACAACATTTAACAGAAGAAAATATTTTTGTAAAATGACATAACCTTAGATTGTTGGAATTTCTTCAATAATTCTTTGGTTTCGATCTGCAAGAAAATAAAATTAAGTAAATCTTATCGGCCTCCGGGAAAGTCCGCATGTAGCACTGCCCTAAGAGTTAGTCCGGGTCTATGTACAGACTGAATCCGAACGTCCCTAGTGGTAAAATTTTTGCTCTACCGAAATCTTATTTCCACACACGACGCGGAGAGAATGACCCCGACTTAGCTCTGCCCAGAGCAACAACAAAGAACAACAACGATTTTGAGAAGACGAGAATTGCAAAAAGTTTTGAGAGAAAATATTTTCTATGTCTAGGGAAAATGAAAAAAGGATCAATATATAGGCATTGCAATGGAGAGAAGAATTAAACGCAGTTTAATTAACCAATTTAATTTGAACGTTACAAAACGTTTACACCAAAATTTGAAAAATAGCACAGGGTTCATATCACCTAGACATAATTCAGAATCTAACCATTACAGAAAATAAAAGAATAGTAACGGTCAAAATTTTGAATAAGAGCAAAAAGGATTTTAGGGTCTCAGCCCGAACCTGAAGAGAAAATCGGATTGGCATTCGGCACCCGTAGATGTGGGCACGTACCCGCACTCGTTACGCGCGCCGAACCGAACCGAACCGAACCGAACCGAATCGAACCGAGCCGAGCCGGGCCGGGCGACGGCGGCACGCGCGTGTGGCCCAAGGGGCTCCCACATAGAATTTCAAAGAAGCAAAGTAAGGTGAAGGAATATAAACACTAAGTCCACACATCTATCCGATGTGGGACTATAAGAAAAACAAGCAACTTGAGCTTTTGCTCAAACTTGCAAGAGCAGCTAACATTGTGAGCCCTTGGACCAAATAATGGTGCTAGAAATTTTTTATATAATATTTTATTATTACTGTCAATTTTTGTTTGTGTATATATATAATATATCAAGTGTTTCAAAGCCAATGACCAACAAATAGGTAAAAAGATAGGATTCATGTAAAATATTAACTTAGGAGGGCCTTAGTGCAAATTTCACCATTTTAAAAACATGTTTGGCCGACCTCTTTATAGGGCTAAGCCTGTGAATCAAATTCAAAACTATGTTAAAGCTAGAGTTTTCCCTCCTATCATCTAGTCGACCAAGAGGGATAAATCCAATCTCGTTTAAATCAATCTTCTTTCTATCTATTTCCTTCTTGGCTCAATCCAAACGATAGAATATATAAATGTAGAGTAACAGCGCTCCCTCGGCCCTTTAAACCCAAGTTCCATTTCCTTTCAAGCACGAGAAAAGTAAAGGATTAGCCGAGGAGCAATCGGGTTCACCCGATTCTAAACAGGTTCATTGGACTTTTGACTCAACACTTGGCCCGTGGCAGCAGCTAAGGACCACAGGCAAGTATACCTTGCCGAACTTATACAGTATTTACATGTTTTCTTTCTTGTTGTGTTCTTTCTACATGGTTACATGCTTTTCATATTGCGGTTGGCTTGTCATCGACTGTTTTACTTGTTTCTAGATTTACGTGCACGTATAGGATATTCGATATTTTTTGTCTATTGGTCTTTTTCGTGTTATCGTGTCTTGTGATAGAGTTGCCAGTTCTACACCTTGTTTTGACTTGACCATTCTTGACTGAGAGTATCTTGCATTGTACTACAGTTGAGACATACTATAGATTGGGAGTATCTTACATTGTACTACGACCTATAGCAGATTTTTCTACCTTGATATTGATAGATTGACTTGACTTGCGACACTATAAATTGGGAGTATCTTGTATTGTACTACGGTTTATAGGTATATTCTTGATCTTGTATTCCTTTAGGAGAGAAAATCGATACTATAATTGGCTAATCTTGACTGGGAGTATTTTGCATTGTGCTACAGTCGAAACCTACTATAGATTGGGAGTATCTTGCATTGTACTACAAGCTATGGGAGTTAATCGATTGATTGATAGCCAAGTCTAGTATTACATTTCCATGTTTTAGATATCTTTCTTGCACCGTTCTTATCCTCCATACATGTTATTTACTGTCATACTAGTAGGCATGTTTTATGTATCTTGCTAGTCCTCTGAGGACCTGATGATCTCTTCAGGTTTAGCCGAGTATTGAGCCAGTTGCACACGAGCAGGTTTGAGCCAGCATTGGACCATAGTACCACTGCAGCTGAGGGTACCTTTGATATTTAGCAGTTTGGACTCAGTCACTTCGTTTCCATGTTTCTATTTTATTTTCGTCTATTGGTAGTGGATTTGTGTCCTCGGATGTAACTGGAAATTCTTGATAAACTTGATACTCCATTTTATATTATCATTCATTATTCTGTTTCATTTGAGTTAGTTGATTGTATCATATTTTATGGATGAGATCTAGACTGCCTTATTAGTTCTATAGACTCTGTGACTTGAATATATATTAGACAACGTTCTACCAGCCGACACTGCGGCGTAGGTTGGGCTTGGACACGGACTCGTATCCGAAAAGTGGGAGCGGGTCGTGATAAACATATACAAGATCATCACGGGTGTCATGTGCCGACGAATGGAGGAGTTGATGCCAGACTTGGTTTTCAGAAACCAAGCCGCATTTATAAAAGGGCGATCAATTACGAAAAATTCCTTGCTTGCTCACGAGTCCGTAAGGGAATTCAACCGTCCAGGAGAGAAGAAAGCTTGCATAAAGCTCGACCTCAGAAAAGCGTATGATACTGTTAACAGAGACTTTGTCTGCAGACTAATGTCGGCTATGGGTTCGCAGATGACTGGGTATACCGTGTGCAGGAATGCATTACTTCTCCAACATTTTTATTCTTATCGAGGGATAACCGAGTGGATTCTTCTCCAGTAGCAGGGGTCTACGGCAGGGGGACCCTCTATCCCCATACATATTTACTCTGGTTGTGGAGTATTTTACATGATTGGTGGATGCGACAGTTGCTTGGAAGAAGATCAGCCAGCTATACAAATCAGTCAATCCACAGGTTAGCCATCTCATTTATGCGGAGGACTTACTCATTTTCCTAGTTCCTTCTTTGTAAGGTATTCGAACGTTAGCTGATATCATGGAGCAGTTTGGCCATCTGTCAGGATTGAAGCTCAATAAAGATAAAAGCCGCATATACTTCATCTCCTCCTGTCCGGATAAGGAAGAGCGTGCATCAGAGTTGGGAGTAAATCGGGCAGAACTACCGGTCAAATATCTGAAAATTCCTCTGACAATGAACTACGCACGAGAAGAAGACTATCGGACTTTGGTGGAGTTTGTACAGAAGTGCATAGACGGGTGGCAAGCACAGACTCTTTCTTCTGGCGACCGCATAGAACTGTTTAATATAGTTCTACAATCCACCATGAACTTCTGGCTTCAGGCCATAATGCTGCCTTCGAGCACATTAAGGGGGTAAAACGACACTGTGCAGACTTCGTCTGGTGAGGAGGAATACATGCAATATCATGGGACAAGCTATGCCAACTAAGAGACGAGGGAGGGGTCGGTCTCAAATTGCTGAAGCATATGAGCCAGATTGCGGGGGTAAAGATGGCGTGGAGATATCCAAGAAGACTCGCTTTGGGCAGAGTGGACGGCAAACAAATATATTCACGATACTAACTTCTGGGAGTACAGATCCAACAACAACGAATCAACAACGTTGAAGACTATCTTGCGACAAAGGAGCATCATAATATCGCATATGGAACGTATTCTGGCCGACGGCAATGGGACAGATTTTGGCTCAACCCATGGATCCAACATAAGAGTCTATTCCATATTATTGGTACTCACATGGAACACGAAGCATGGCGGGGAGAGAGAGTCAGTTCTATCCTGCAATCGAGGAACTTGATCCCAGCCCACCATCGCTGGGCCAAGCAGGCAGACACAAGCATTCGACAATGCAAAGTGGACCCCTCCAGAGGAAGAGACGAGTGAATGTGGTCAGAGACTACGAAGACGGGATTCGACACGAAGCTGGCGTACAGGATAATAAAGCTGAGGGAACAGTTTCCACACGTAGATATAATATGGGCCAAATGGATTCCAAAGAAAATGAGATGTGCTTGTACAAGCTCAAGCTAAAGCGAATATTGATCAAATATACACTGCACCGTATGGGAATTCAGATTGTGAACAACCCTTGCTCACTATGTATGCAACTGGAGGAGACAATCGAGCATCTTTATTTCAATTGTGAGATGTCCAAAGAGATTTGGCACGTTCAACTTAGAAGAATGGGTTTGCAACAAGTCTCAGAGGAAGGTATTGATGGCGCTGAATAAAGAATCCAGAGTAGTCGCGGACGAGGCATTCAGTGGTTCAAGGAAGCTTGTGGTCGGCTCTCATCAGTAGTATGGCACATAAAGAAAGGGACGAAATAACAAGGAGATCGAAGACTGTCGCACATAGTTCACAATATAGAATTTGATGTCAAGGGGATGGGATTAGATGGAAGAACAAACTGAAGTTGTACATACATTTTTTTTCTGAATAATAAAATCACTTACAAGGTTCCCAATTTTTTTTTTCCCATATATAATATATATATATATATATATAATATATATATTATATATATATATATATATATATATATATATATTATATATATATATATATATTATTATATATATATATATATTTTTTTATTGAGTATATATATTATATATATATATATATATATATATATATATATATATACTAATAAAAATATATATATATATATATAATATATTATATATATATATAGATATATATATATATATATATATATATATTTTGGATGAGTATATATATATAATAATATCTATATATATATATATATATATATATATATATATATAATATATTATATATATATATATATATATATATATATATACTATATATATTATATATATATATAATTATATATCTATAGATATATCTATATATAATATATATATATATATATATATATACTCAATCCAATTTTATGATATTCCTAATATATATAAAATATCAATATATATTGTAATTTCTATTATATATAGGAATATTCAATCCAAATCCATTGAAAACCCTTCTACTCCAACAAGAAGACCGAAGATTAAATAACTCAACGAACTTGACACGTTGTCTTTATTTTCATGATAAAGAATCATGTTCTAATCAAGCATTTGGATGTTTCTCGTGTGACTAACCTTTTTTATACTGTTTTTTAAGTACAACAACATAGTATTTTCTAGGAAGCCAATATTGATTTTGCTAACTTGGTCAAGAAGAAACTTCATGTGTGTGTGTGTGTGTGTGTGTGTGTATATTGTTGGAAATTATTCCATTTTCTTCTTTTAAAAATCTGCAACCAAAAAAAAATAAAGTAAATGTTACCGGCCTCCGGAAAAGTCACGCACGAAGCACTGCCCTAAGAGTTGATTCGGGTCTATGTGCAGACTTGTTCCAAATGTTCCTAGTGGTAAAACTCCCGCTCTACCGGTATCTCCTCGTCGCACACAACTCGGAAAGAGCGACCCCGAACTTAGCTTTTGCCCAGAAAAGAACAAAAAACTTACAATTGCTTTGGAATTAAAAGAAGAGTACTAGAGAGAGAGAGAGAGAAGTTGTAGGAAAATCACTAAAGCCAAGAGTGCTCCTAAAAAGGAATTAAGTAGAATATATATAGATAGTACCAACCCAAAAATAGCCTATAGGTTGTCCAAGTGAGTCGGATCTGAAAGACTTATTCTCCACCATTAGTGAAGCCAAGGAATAGGACAAGAATGGAGCTTGTCTGACTAGGAAGTGAAAGGACTTGGTTTTTATGAGGACTTGGTTTTTTGTACATAACATGCAACAATCCTCCCCCCCCCCCCCCCCCCCAAGAAACCAAGTTCTTTAAAATAAAAGATAAGAATAAGAGTAGAGAATATCTGGGCAAATATATATATACTATGCATAGATGAGATGGACTACAGCCTTGAATCTCACTTAGTGACTATTGTCTTTATCTGAAGAAGTGCTTGATGGACTATGCCTTGAATCAGACTTTTGAACCAGATTCAGAAAATAGCACACATAGTACGCTAGAGGTTTTTGAGTCTATCGGTTGGCGCTTTTGATTGGCCATGCGCACGTATTCCATATTCATGAGTTGTCTAGGATTGTCATGTCCCATAGTTGCGACCTTCACGACCTCTCATATAGGTAAGTCCTCAAGGGTTGGTGATAGGTATCAACCCTGCATATCATGCTTGGACTTATTAAGAGTTTAAACTCATCCTAACCATATCACACCGGAACACTGTCACCATAGGGATGGGGTATAAATGTACACATGTACAGCCTCTTGGGCTTTTATTTTAAAGAGAATTTAATCTCAAGGTCAGTGTTCCATATTAGTCACCTAGTCCAGTTTGTTCCTACCCATTGAACCGGCTTCTTGGGATCTCCAGTCAGACTCGGTTGGGTTGCCACTGCTGGTGACTAAATTATGGGCTTAACTCCATCCCCCTCGATGATTCTAGGATCAATGTCCTAGACAGACCCTTCGTCAAGTGGTCTGCAAGGTTCTTTTCTGACTTTATATAGTCAAGAACCACATATTTGCCCAATAGGCTCTTGATTGACTTGAAGCGCAGCTGCAGGTGCCTATTCATCTTAGCATTCACATAATCATGCTTTAGTAGTTCTATAACAGATTTATTATCATAATTTATAGAAATAGCAGGAACAGGAGTATTAGAAACAGGTATATGCATAATCAAATTTCTAAGCCATTCAGCTTCTGTACAAGTAGTGTCCAAAGCTATCATTTCGGAGTCCATAGTACTCCTAGCTATGATAGTTTGTTTACATGAACCCCAGGAGATTGCAGCTCCTCCTAGGATAAAAGGATATCCAGTTATCCAGTTGTAGATTTTACATCATGTGAATCAGTTACCCAGTTTGCATCTGAATAACCTTCTATAATATCAGGGTGTCTAGAATAATAAATTTATAATCTAGAGTACCTCTAAGATATCTAAATACTCTATCCAAAGCAGTCCAATGTGACTGATTTGGGTTACTAGTATATCTACTAAGTCTCCCAATAGCAAATACAATATCGGGTCTGGTTCTATTTGATATGTACATAAGAGACCCTATCATCTGTGAATATCTATGTTGTTCTATAGGTGATCCTTCATTCTTCTTGAGACCAACATTACTGTCATAAGGAGTAAGGGCAGGTTTTTTGTCAAAATACTTAAACTTTTTAGTATTTTCTCAATTGAATGTGCTAAAGATAGAGTATAGCCCTCTTTGCATTTGGATATTTGTATTTCTAGGATCAAGTTGGCTTCGCCTAGGTCTTTCATATCAAACTGGTTAGATAAATAATTCTTAGTGTTATTTATCAGTTCCAGTGAAGATCCTAGAATAAGGATATCATCAACATACATGCATAAATGACACAACTTCCACCAGAATTTTTAGAGTATATACATTTGTCATACTCATTTGGCAAGAAACTATATTCTATAATCACTTTATCAAATTTGTTGTGCCATTGCTTGGGAGCTTGCTTTAGGCCATAAAGTGATTTTACTAATCTGCAAAATTTCTTTTCTTGACCTTTAGCAATAAAACCTTCATGTTGCTCCATGTAGATCTCTTCTTCTAGATCTCCATTCAAAAATGCTGTCTTTACATCCATTTGATGGATCAGCATGTTATGAATGGATGCTAAGGCTAGAAGGGTTCTAATAGAAGTAATCCTAGCTACAGGAGAATATGTATCAAAATAATCTAAATCCTTTTTCTGAGTGAAATCCTTGGCTACTAATCTAGCTTTGTATTTCTCTATAGTACCGTCAGCTCTGAGTTTCTTTTTGAAGATCCACTTACAACCTATAGGTTTACTACCTAAAGGTAGGTCTGCTAAATACCAGGTATTGTTCTCCATAATGGAGTTATACTCATTGTTTATGGCTTCTTTCCAGAAAGGAGCATCAGAAGAAGATATTGCTTCTTCGTAAGTTGAGGGATCACCCTCTATCAAATAAGTGAAGAAGCCTTCCCTTAAATTCCTTTCAATCCTTCTTCTTTTACTTCTTCTAGGTTCTAAGTCTTGTTCAGGTTGTGAGCTTGATGAATGGTAATGGGAACTTGTAGAAGGAGCTAGTGAAGAACTTGAGGGGTTGGAAGAAATTCTATCCTTAAAAGGGAATATATTCTCAAAGTAAACTGCATATCTAGCTTCTATAATGGTATTGTTAGAGATTTCATTTACTTCAGAATTAGTCAATAGAAATCTATTGGCATTGCTATCTAAGGCATATCCTATGAACACACCATCTACGGTCTTGGGTCCAATCTTTCTCTTTTTGGTTCAGGGATTCCAACTTTTGCTAGACATCCCCAAACTTTGAGGTAATGGACTCTAGGAGTTCTACCTTTACATAATTCATAGGGAGTCTTATCCTTAGATTTACAGGGAATCCTATTTAGGATATTGCAGGCTGTTAATAAGGCTTCTCCCTACAGATTATCAAGAGCACCTGAGCTGAGAAGCATGGCATTCACCATGTCTAACAGAGTGCGATTCTTCCTTTCAGCAACTCTGTTGGACTGTGGTGAATAAGGAGCAGTCACCTCATGAATTATTCCGTGTTCTTCACAGAAGTTAGTCATTTCGTTTGAGGTATACTCTCCGCTACGATCAGATATAAGGATCTTAATCCTTTTCTCTGATTGGTTTTCAGCTTCTGATTTGTAAACCTTGAATCTATCTAGAACTTCATCTTTGGTTTTGAGAAGGTAGGTATAGCAATACTTTGAACAATCATCTATAAATGTGACAAAGTATTTCCTACTGCCTCGAGTCAAAACCCTATTTGAATCACAAACATCACTATGAACTAGTTCTAGAAGATCAGAATTCCTTTCTACGGATTTGAATAGTAGTCTAGAATGTTTGGCTTGAACACAAATCTCACACTTGTCTTTATTATCTACAGGAGACTTGGGAATAAGATTTAGGTTCATCATCCTTCTAAGGGAACCCAGGTTCACATGACCTAGTCTACCATGCCAAACATTGGAAGATTCTACATTGGAAACAATAGGAGAATGATCCAACATTTTATTTACAGTACTGAGAATAAATAGACCATCCTTTACCAATCCTTTACCAACAAAGGACTCATTCTTAGAAAATACAACTTTATTGGCTTCCATTATAATCTTGTAACCAGATGCTACAAGAAGGGAACCGCTAACTAAATTTCTCCTAACAGTCGGCACATGAAGAACATTATGAAGAGGCAGAATTTTTCCTGATGTCATCTTCAGATCTATTCTTCCTCTTCCAACAATTTGTGCCGTAGAGCCATCTTCTAGGGTTATGCCTCCTCCACATGATTCCTGATAGTTTGAAAAACAGGAGCGATCAAATGAAACATGAACATTAGCTCTAGAATCCAACCACCAGTCATCAGAATGGTAAGAAATATTAACTAAGGGTTGGTAAGTCACGGACCTGAAGGAACCAGAAGACCCATTCAGAATTATATTGGCTTCTGGTTTGGCTGGGCCTTTCCCCTATAGGAAGTCTTGATTGGTTCCTTCTTCCTTTGGAAACAGTTGATGGCCATGTGGTTTGCCCTACCGCACACAAAACAAAATCTTCCTTGATCCTGAGTCTGACCAAAGTTTCTAGGTTTTTGGGTTTGTTGGTGTTGACGATTCTGGTGGTTCTGGTGATGAGGCTGAACAATATTCTTCTTTTTGAAGATATTCTTCTTGGATTTGTGAGGATTATTAGGCTTAGGTTTGCTTTGGGATGACTCTACTAGGTTTACCTTAGCCTTAGTCTCAGTCTTGGAGTTAGACCTTAGCCTAAGTTGTTCTTCAACTCTAATTTGCTTCAGTACTTGGGTAAAAGTAAGGTCATCTTGGGTACGATGGAGGTCCTTTTTTACATCAGACCAAGAGGGAGGGAGCTTATCTACCAGGCAAGCTATCTTATGTTCAGCTGAAAAGGTTGTACCTTTAGCTTCATGAATGTGCCTCACAAATTTTTAGAATTCATGGATTTGTTCATTCATAGGTTTGTCATCTACCTTGAAATACTTATTAAATGCTGAATAACTGAATCTTTCAATTCTAGCATCATCACAACCATATTCATCTTCTAAAGCATTCCAAAGTTCTTTGGCGCTTTTATATTCAAAGAATATATCATAAAGTGAATCAGATAAAGCGCTTAGAATTCGATGGAAGTAGTGAAAGTCTATTTCCTTAGGGGTTTTAGGTTTGGAGGAACTGGAGGGTTTGAACATTCCTATGTCAGACTCAGTATCGTCAGAATCATTTATGATGGGTGTGGAACCATCAATGGCTGAAATCAGTCCTAAAGTGGTGAGCCAGAAATTCATTTGACTCTGCCACCTCTTGAAGTAGGTGCCATCAAACTTGGCTGGCTTAGCAGTCGAAGTCTCGTCTTTGATAGACATGATTTCTAAGGTCTGAAAATAAAATAAAATATTTACTCAATAAGATGGATTAAGCTAAAACTTAACAATTTAAATGATTTTAGTAGACCTTTAAAAATTAAGTTGTTCAAGTTTTGATAAGGTTGGGTTAGCTGTAGGGGTCGGATCACAGCAAGCGGAGGTTCACTAAGAACACTTAAGAACCGGTCGCTTAGACGATTTACGTCTTTTTGACAGAAGGACCCTTTCGGCTTGTTCCCAAACAAATCTCTACTTTAGAACGTTAAAATTAAAGAAATTCTACTAAATCAATTAATTGTTTACTTTAGCCTAAATTTAAAATATTGAGTAAAGAAAACTAAAATTGACAAAATTACTAACACAATAATGTTTGTCTCAGGTGTCACTTTATGAAAACGACAAATTGTTACTAATGTGACAAATGTTCAAAAATTAACAAATAACTTGTTAATGGTAAGCTAAAATATTTGCTTGATGATAGTAAAGAGTAAGCAATGTATAGCAAATTTTGTGAGTGAATAGGAGATATGCTAACACTATTATAAGTTATAACAATGCATATAAGTCTTCATGCTTACAATAATTTAAGCACCGTAGATTATAACAATGTTGATGATTGCAAAAATTTTGCTAAAGGACAAGTAAGTATGCTGGAACAACTTGATTGAAACTAACAAATAAATTAAGGCATCAAAAGAACTTCTTGTTTGGAAATAACATATATTTGATAACAAAAACCTCTTTTTTTTCCCGCTACAGTAAGAAATATTTGATAACAAATTTCGTAGCAGCAATTAGAGATTTTTATTTATAAATGACTCAACTCTTAGATTGTTGGAAATTATTCCATTTTCTTCTTTTAAAAATCTGCAACCAAAATAAAATAAAGTAAATGTTACCGGCCTCCGGGAAAGTCACGCACGAAGCACTGTCCTAAGAGTTGATTCGGGTCTATGTGCAGACTTGTTCCGATTGCTCCTAGTGGTAAAACTTTCGCTCTACCGGTATCTTCTCGTCGCACACAACTCGGAAAGAGCGACCCCGAACTTAGCTTTTGCCCAGAAAAGAACAAAAAACTTACAATTACTTTGGAATTAAAAGAAGAGTACTAGAGAGAGAGAGAGAAGTTGTAGGAAAATCACCAAAGCCAAGAGTGCTCCTAAAAAGGAATTAAGTAGAATATATATAGATAGTACCAACCCAAAAATGGCCTATAGGCAGTCCAAGTGAGTCGGATCTGAAAGACTTATTCTCCACCATTAGTGAAGCCAAGGAATAGGACAAGAATGGAGCTTGTCTGACTAGGAAGTGAAAGGACTTGATTTTTATGAGGGCTTGGTTTTTTTTACATAACATGCAACATATATATATGTCAGTTTCTTCTAGCTAAGTTCAATCAAAGACTACTACTACCCTCACATGCACCTTTCTTTTCCAGTTGCAGACAGTCTTTGAGTGCGAAATTTAGAAACAGACGTTGAAGATTGCTGATAAAATAGCTAGAAATGAAGGGTGATAAGAATGGAGTGTCCCCCTGGTCGGTTTTAGCATCATTAGTTTCGAGTTTCTTTTCTCGGCACTGTGGCCACAAGAAGCGTAGACCTGAAGCTGCCATGGTTGCTGCTGCTAAGCATTTCTCCAGTGCCCACAAGATCAAATTTGGTTAAACTACGCGACGCTGCTACGTTACCCGCGATCTGTGATTGTGGCCGTGACTGTATGCTACATATAACGTCTTCCATTGACCTTTTTTTTTTTTTTTTTTTGAAATCCCACTCACACACACAATTGGGGGACTCGAACCTTGCCGGCCCCTCCGGGTGTCCGCTCTAATACCACTAGGCTAGAGAGCTCGGACTTCCATTGACCTTCTGGTCCGGATTTTAAGATGTGGGTCCAGTAATAACAGGAGGGGTCAATGGTTGGCTGTTACGTAAATTTGCGTTACGTCCATGGTCAGCTACGTTGTCCGCAGTTTGTGAACGTAGACGTGACTGCAGGCCACATGGCAGCCTTCCATAGCAGAGGCTACGAACAGGCTAAGAACAGCCCGGGCCAGCTGAGAGCAAAAATGCATTTTCATTTATATATACGATGGCACATCCAAGATTTGATCCCAGGTCGCTATGGCCACAATAGGACATTCTAACCACTAAACTACAACTACTGTCATATTGTTTGTGGAATTGTTCAACATAAAATACCTAGTAATTCGTTTTTATTTCTAGCATGGGCTTACAACACGGGCCCGTCCAACTTATGCTCCACCCCTGAACGGAGCGGTAGGAGGAGGAGGGGGGAGGTGTCGACGGAGGAGGAGGAGGAGGAGGCTGCAGAGCAGACGACGGAGGACGGCAGAGCAGTAGCGGGAGGGCGGAGTTGTCAGTGCAGAAGGAGGAGGAGGCGAAGCAAGAGGGGAGGGGGGAGGGGGGGACGGGGGAGGAGGAAGGTGGCAGCGGAGAAGGAGGCAAGTTGGTGACAGCGACACCGCAATCCTCGGCTGCGGGTGCACCTGCTATGCACGTGCGCGTGCCAAATAGCTTTTTCGTTTTTTGTTTTACTAGAATAAGTTTAGAATGCTTAATTAACTCTCATTATATTCTCAAATTATAATATAGTGGTAGCCTGTCAAGGATTTAACATGATTTAGTGTTGCGACCGAAAGCATCGATATTGTGCTTCGATACCATGTCTGAAACTGATCGCAACGGAAAATTTTGCCAACCCACTTGAGATAACCATCCATCCGCCTAACGCAAGTACCAAGCAAAGATGAGAACATAACATTTTCGATAACTGTTGCACATGGACAAATCACAATCGTTATAACCTCAAGTAAAATTACAAGATTAAATACAAACTTGTTGAACCCTTTGCACAAAGGTTCAACCCTCTCACCGAACTTAACAAGGAAGCAGAAGATTACAATGATATCACTCACCTTATCCTTAGCGATCTTCTTGTACGAAGACGACGACTTCCTGCACAGATATCTTCTTCCTGTGGTATTGAATGACAAGTTCTAAGAACAAAATACGGATTTTTTCTTAGTTTTCTGTGCACAAGCACCCTAAAATCTTCCGTGTCTGCTCCTCCCATGCTTCCACCCTCAACGCATATAAATAGGTTGAAAAACCCCTCTTTTAGACTATAGAAAGGAACAACCAAAACTTGGCCGTCCGCATGAAAATAAAATGAAAACTCGTCAGCCGCCGAATCAAACTCGGCCAGAGTTCGATTTGGACCATGCTAAATGTTTTGTCATAAAATATCCGAATTCGGACCGAGCTTGACAAGAAATCGAATTTGGGCCGGGTTGGGTTCTGTCATCCAGACTGGGCTCAACATCTCAAATAAAAGACGTAGCTCAGGACGTCAAGGTTTGGCATTTCCATCACATAAGGGTCCGTTTGGTAAACCGTATTTGGAGGTGGGATTTGGATTTTTATGGATTTGGAGACAAATCCATGGAATTCTATGTTTGGTTGGAGATGGATTTGGATATGTAAAGTATGACAAAATCCAAAACTTGGATTTTGTTGGATTTTGGAGAAAAAAATAATTATTCTTTAATAATTTTGTTAAAATATTTATTATTTAATAATTTTGTTAAAAATTAGTAAATTAAAAATTAGATAATCTTTAATAATTTCGTTAAAAATATTTATCCTTTAATAATTTCGTTAAAAATTAGTTAATTAATAAAAAAATAACTATTTTATTAGTATTATTAATTAATAAAAAATAGTATTATTAATTTAAAAAAATAGTTAATTAGTTAATTTTTTATAATCATAATTAATAATTTATTAGTATTATTATAATATTAATTAATAATATTTTATTATTTAGTTAATAATCATAATTTACTAGTATTATTATATTATTATTATATTATTAATTAATAATTTATTAGTATTATTATAATATTAATTAACAATCATATCCTATGTTTAGTATTATTAATTAAAAAATTAGTTAATTAGTTAATTTTGTTATAATAATTAATAATTTGTTAATAACTATTTTATTATAATCTTAATTAATAATAATTTAATCACAATTAGAATCATATTTTATAATAATTTAATTAATAATTTACTAATCATAATAATATTAATTTATAATTACTATTTTTAAAATATTTAATTTATAGTTAATTAATCGTTAATTATTAATTATTAATTATTAATTATTAATTTATTATTAATTATTAATTATTAATTATTAATTTATAATCGTTAATTATTAATTATTAATTATTACTTAATTATTTAATTATTACTTAATTTATAATTACTTAATTTATAATTGTTAATTAATAATCGTTAATTAATAATCATTAATTATTAATCGTTAATTATTTAATTATTAATTATAATTACCTAATTTATAATTGTTAATTATTAATTATTACTTAATTATTTATTACTTAATTATAATTACTTAATTTTTAATTTTTAATTTTTAATTTTTAATTTTTAATTATTAATTTATAATCGTTAATTATTAATTTATTAATTTATTAATTATTAATTATTAATTATTTAATTTATAATTACTATTATTAATCGTTAATTATTAATTATTTAATTTATAGTTATTAATCATAAAGCCAAATCCTATGTTTGGTTGGAGTTGGATTTGGAGTTGGATTTGAATAGTAAAATTCATGATTTGGATTTGGAGGATTTCCAAATCCAAATCCAAATAGTAATATCCGGTTACCAAACAAGCCCTAAAGGATGATGGTGCAAGTTGGAAAACACTCTTCATATGTTTGGACTTTTACAACTTTTCTATGTAATATTATACTTGGTTAGTTGTAGTTTGTCCGGTCCGAAAATTTGTTCCAAGATCCAGGCCTCGTTTGGTTCACGGATTCAAGGAAGTAGGAAAGAAAAGTTGTTCTTTTTTTTTGTTTGGTAACCACAAACTTGGGAATCAATTTCCTCACAAGGGAAAAAATTGGAGGGAATATGCTTCCACTCATGACCCATGGAATTGATTTTCCCTCTTCCTTTTCCAACATTTATTACAAAAGTTATGACAAAAGTAACCATGTGTTATTGCTTATTTTACCATTAATGTTATTTTTCATAATATTATTTTTATTTTATATGTAAGGATATTATTGGAACATTGCTATATTTTTTGCTTTCCTTTCCTACACCTAGAGGTGGGCACGGGTCGGACCGGGCCCAAATTTGTTGGACCCGGACCGGACCCGTTACTTGGCGGGGCGGGGCGGGACGGGTTCAAAAAATATTGGACCCGGACCCGACCCGACCCGTTTGAAACGGGTCCGAAACGGGTCGACCCGCGGGTCCAAACGAGTCCAAAAAAAAGTTTAAAAAATTCTATAATAGTAACCATTTACATATGTTATATTGTCTATAAGAACAAAACAAGTCTAATGTCTTCCAAAACTTCTAGAATTTGTTTAGTAAACAATAAAATATTCTATTATGTATAGACTATAATAACAAAAAATGCTAAAAATTGATATAAAAAAAATATATACTCCTAGAAACGGGTCGGGCCGAGGTCCCGTTTATTTTAAAAATAGGACCCGTCCCGACCCGTTAATGTCACACGACCCGTCCCGGCCCGCCCTGTTTAAATTTCAAAATTTAGGAACCGGCTTGTTTAGACATTTTACAGTTCGGACCGGATCGGAATCGCGGGTCCTAGAACCGTATGCCCACCCCTACCTACACCAACCAAACAACGGAAAGAAAATGTAATAGAAATCCTACTTTTGCATTTCCATGGAAAATACAAATGAATGCATTTCCTTTCCGTCAACCAAACGAGGCCTAAGTGTGGCTGTTAGAGTATAGGACCTTACTCCATGTTCTTGGAAAGTTTGTTGGGTATAGATGTGCATGCGGAAGTATGTACCATATCCAACAAAGACGTTAACCAAGGATATGCTACAAGACTAAACCCAGAACACACGCGATTTGTGCTGGCTTGACAAGTTTTAACATTTTATTAATAAATATATTTCACTTACAATTAAATTGTATTGCCAAATTTGTTGCTCCAAGAGTCATCCTAATGGAGATGGATCAATTTTTTTTTAACTTCATACAAGAAATTTCTCACTGGTTGCTCCACAGTGAACATCTCGCACCAAGGGCAGAACCAAAAATTTGAGCAGGGGTAGACTAGAATAGATTAGGGTGGACTAGATATAGCTTGACTCACAAAAATTAACAAAAAAAATTTATATTACAAACTCTTATATCGATTGTAATTAGATCTCTTTTGAACGTTCCGAACAAATTACCGTTGACTTCCCCGGCCACTCCAAACTGTTTTTTGTCCTATTCATATAGGTCTGGATAGGGCTGAAAATCGAACGAACGAGCTCGAACAAACTGTGTTCGAACTCGGTTCGACTAAAGTATCGAGCGAGCTTTATTCGAGCCGAGCTCAAGATCGAGCTCAAAAATGGTATTTGAACTCGGATTGATTATAGGCTCGAACGATCGAGCTCGACTCGATTTAGTTATCGAGCTCGGACGAGCCCGAGCCAGGACCGAACAAAAGCCACATTAAACTTGTTGTACGGTTACTTTCAAGTCTTACAGATTTTTTTGTTGAATTAATTATGCTTTTTACATCACAAATTTAGCATCATATAAATAACAAAAATGAGAGTAAATTTTCTAAGACAAAATTTATCAACATCCATAAAAATATATAGCATGTATTAGAAAAAGCCAAAATATTAGAAACCGAGCCGAGTTCGAGCCAGTTCGCAAACGAGACCGAGTCGAACAACCTATGATCGAACTCGGTTCGAATACCACTTCGAACAAAAAAAATCGACCGAGCTCGGTATCGACTTGCCCACGAACGAGCTTCGAACCGAGCTTGGCCCGAGCCGAATGCAAGCCGAACAAACTGTTTGAATCGTTTTGCAGCCCTATGTCTAGATTCTCAACAAAAGTTAATTGTTAAACTTAGTTGTTGATTTTTTTATTTTTATTTTTACGATGTTCAAAGTGATGATAAATGGAAGAAATAATACGCTACCGTGACTCGAACTATTAATCTTCTGCCATCAAGCTAGAACTTTTATACCTTCCTCTCCTGACTATAAAAGTCACTCGGATTGGACAAGTTCTCAAGCTTAGTTTAACCCCAACTATTGTCTCCTTTTCTATATTAAATCTAAACCTAACTTAAATTATAGACCACCTTCTTAGAAACGACCAACACAAAGATACAAATTGGCCAGAAATGGGTGCTTGTCCTGTTGTCCACCACGAAAATACTGACCATATGCATGTCCGAGCAATCCCCACGTTGACTACGTACAGACTTCTTCTCCTCAAATTGCTAACTTGTCCACCACGAAATCTCACTAAAACGTGCCCATATATAAACACTACTTAGCGATCCCAAGTTGACTACGTACAGACTTGTTTTTCCCTCGTGCTCAAATTGCTAACTTGTCCACCACGAAATCTCACCGAAATGTGCCCATATATAAACACTACTTAGTGAAGGCCCTTACAATCGACTCTCCAAACGCTCTCACCATACAAACATTCTTCACTGTCTGCTCGCTAATTAATGACTGAAACAAAATAGAAATGGAGAAGAAGAAGAACAATGGCTGGTTAGCGTTGCTGCTCTCATGCTTTCTCGCGGCGGATTATTCAATCATCGACGACGGAAAGAGACCCTCGGATGCAGCATCCATTGGACCGGACAGGGCGATGATCGCTGCTGCCAAGCATTTCTCCGGTGCACATAAAATTCGATTTGGCGATTAATTAGCAGGGCCGGACCGTCCCAGAACCCAATAGAATATGGAAGCCACATATATATATATATATATATATATATATATATATATATATATATATATATTTTGAAGCAATGGGTACTTGTGGCGAACTCGCCTCCACTGAGGCTCGAACTCCTGACCACTTGGGCCGCATGCATCTCTCCTAACCACTAGGCTAGAGGTCATTTGTTATACTAATATGTAACATGATCCATTTTTATCATAAAGTAATTGTGGTTAGTATGTTATATTTGTGCAGTAGATGTCTTAGGTGCCATTCTTTATTTTTTACATTTTTAAAATTTTACTTTACTTTAATTTTTTATATTTTATATGGGCTCTATTTTAAAAGTTTGCTTAGGGCTCCCATGAACTCAGGGCCAGTCCTGTTTATTACCCATGCATCTTAACTTCAATGTAATATGTATATAACTTCTCTCCATGCTCCTTTTCCTTTATTATCTTTGTTTAGTAGGGGATTCACAGCATATAAATTATTAGAAATTGAAACTAAGCACAAAGTTTTTATATATCTTAAGAACACCCTTCCAAAGGGCATTCTATAAAAAAATTATAAAAAAAATTTCAAAATGCCATTTCAGGGACATTTTTAATTTATAAAAATAATTAAGTGTGCAGGACTTCGTCACTAAAATTTATTTTTATCACTAAAATTTCTATTTTGTCACTGAAAGTCCAAATTTATTTTTATCACTAAAATTTCTATTTTGTCACTGAAAGTCCAAATTCGTCACTATAATCACTATAAATTTTCGTCCCAAGTTAGATATTTTTTTTGAAAGAAATCCAAAAAGCTCGTCCGAAGGACATTTTCCATTGGAATTTTTTAGTAGAAGTTTATTTACGCCACAAAAAGCCCTATTTCGTCACCAAAAAGTCCAAATTCGACACTAAAAAGCGTCACTAAAAATATCTTCCTAAGTCACGAAAAAATTAGAAAAATAATTTTTGACATAACACCCTTCCTAAGCGCGTTCTTGTGCTCTTTTTAAAATATTTAGAATCTTTGTGCTTTGGTTACAATTTCTATGAATTTCTATGCATTTTACGAAAATTTTCGTAAACAAATATTTTGAACTTTGTTCATAAAAGGAGTTGAAAGCAAATAAGGCACTTTAGTCCTCTATCCAAATAATACTTGTAGATTATATAAATGCAAGAAAATTTTGCTTCCAGATAGGGGATGATGGCCTTCAAGGAATACTGGCGTGTGTAAACACCATGCGCTTGATCACTATGCACGCATGGACATATTGTACATAGTATCAGTAGCACAGAGGATGGCCGCACCGAGAACTCGCACATAGATAAATTGTAGAGGACCCTAATGCATGTGGCCTCGCAGAGTTCTCACCTTGCAGATGAATCTGTAGAGAACTCAGCATGGAGAGTGGCCTCACCAAGATAATGCGCACATAAATGTCCCGCTGAGAGTGGCCTCGCCAGAGATAATATAATACAGAACAACATTAATTTTGGCCATTGGTGTGAATGTCTCCATATAATCAATTGCATATATTTGAGTATATCCCTTCACGCAAGTCAACAACTTCCCAAGTTAAGTTCTTTTGAAGGATCTTCATTTCTTAATTCATTGCCAGCTCAATCTGGGATCTTTCAATGCTTTCTGCACACTGTTAGGCAGGGCCGGCTCCTACATTTTGGAGGCCCTAACCAAGTCCCAAAAATGAGGGGCCCATCCTCTATATAAGTTTTCTATAATGCAAACCTAGCAAATACAAAATACAATATAATTAGTACTAAGCAACTTCAAGTTCTAAAGTCATAACAATGTTTCTGGATGTATTCATTCATACTATACTATAAACAACTGGTTGGCGGAATATGGATAAAAAATAGTTCAAATGCAAACTAGTCGAAGATAACAAATATTGTGGCAGGGGTCCTAAAGTTTTGCATTGCAAACAAGAAGATAAATATGGATGAAACTTTACAGAACATAGAATCAGAAATCATATACAAATTTTTTGGATGCAATGAATCATGAAATTATTCATATAAATGGATAAAAATTATAAAAAAATAATTGCCAATAACAACATCACTCAAGGGTCACGCAAGCTCCCTAGTCTTCACTAGTTCCGACTCTCTCTCAGCAAATAAAAAAAATCATAAAAAAATAAGAGTAGGTGCAAAAAAAATGTCAACTCACTCAAGCAAGGATCAGGCTCCTTCTTGACGTGACTTGTAAAATTGTTTCAGGTTTGGTCGCCGGAAAGAAGTAAAAAAAGGAGAAGAATATGATGTTATTAGAGACTGAAAGAGAGAGAGAGAGAGAGAGAGAGAGAGAGAGATGATATTATCTTAGCAAATACTAAGTCGAAAGGAAGAGAGCGCTTTATTTTTTTCCCAGATTTTTAGTGGGAGAGGAGTTGAAGAGGCAGCTTAGAAATATGGTGACATTTTATTTTATTTTATTCTCCAGGCAGCCACGGACTTCTTCGGGCCCATAATTTTTTTTTACTAGACAAAAAAAATGGTTACTTCAAAAAAAAATGGAGGCCCCCTTGGGAGAGGAGGCCCTAGGCGGCTGCCTTGGCCGCCTCCCCCTAGAGCCGCCTATGTTGTTAGGAATAGATACAACAGATAATTGATTCATAAATGCCATATTTTTCTTTGACAATCTTAGGTAGGACACTTAGGGTTTGCTTGGTAACGGTGTTTTCACCGGTTCTGGGGTATTTTTGGACCGACCATTTATGAAAATCATGCTTGTTTATTTTGTTGAGGCACTGGTTTTGATAAACCCTCCAAAATCGGTATAATACAATTTTGGGTGGTTTATGAACACCATAAATCGGTGAGTTTTGAGCGATTTTATTATTTTATTCCATTTATATCCTCACCAACAATATATAATTGTAACTACTAATATGTTTTCCTATTTAATTTTATTCATGTAAAAAAATTTCAGAGCCGCTCTTAGTGAATTATCAAGCATGGATTGGACTGGTTTAAAAGTCGCTACTTAAAAACCACCCAAAAGTAGACCCCTCTTAACTGCTTATAATCGGTACTCTAAAAACACCTCATAACCGCTACCATTACAATTGACAAGCAGACCCTTAGTTATTTATGGGATATTTAGATTTAGAGTTGAGGACAGGTTCATAGCTAACTTTGGGTTTTCCTTTTGTGACTGGATTGGGTATAACACTTTTAGGCAATGTTTTAAAAACCAGACCGATGATTGAACCGGATTTTTTTGGTATAGGTCGGACCGGGGTTCAACCGGGGTTCAATTGGAGTTCAATATACTTGGTTTGGTTTGATTCAAATAGGTAAAATATCCATATTTACTTATTGGTTTAGTTTGGTTTGGTCATAAGTATGTTGGTTTGGTTTAATTTTACAACCATAAGGTCGATTAAAACCAAATCAAGAATCAAATGGTCCAAATTTCACATGATAATTTATTTTGATTTTTTTTAAAAACAAAATTGGCTGGTTCAAGTGTGAAACGGTTCGGCCGGTTCACCGATTGAATCCGGTTTTGACAAAAAACCGACAATTCTTTAGATGACCCGGTTTTAGTCGAACCGGACTGATTTTTTGGCTTAAACCGGTTGGACCCAGTCCGATCCGGTTTTTACAACATTGCTTTTAGGTGAGGTTCAGATTCATAATTTTTATGAGACTCAGGCATGGAGTCGGCTGGAGAAGATAATTGGTTACTGACGACACTTCCATTTGACCCTAATTCTCATCCTCAAAAAATTCTGGACCATCACCCGTCTCACCTGGACACTCCTCCTTGTTATCCAAGGTGTTACCATTTACATGGACATTCATAGCACCGTGACTTAGTGTGCCTGATTTCACCATAGTGAGTACACAGACGTTCTGGTCATATGGCTCCTATTTCGTACCTGCAATTTTGTGATCCAAACAACTGATTGTGATCATGCATGATTCAGTGGACTAGATGTTCGATCTATGTACCATAGCAGATGGCTCTGAATGTTCAGGTTCGCCATTCAGTACAGCTTTGCGAACACGACGAACATACGCATAAGTTCTTCAAGATCCCTCTTGAGAATCTCACCTCGAATTTGTTCAAATTCTGCATCTTTTCCATTCAAAAAATATGCACCCCCAATCTCTCAACTGTTTTTTTTTTGTAGCCAATAACATTGTCGGGATTGTTCATGACAATTTTATCACGATGATCTTGCTCTTGAAATTTTTTTATCAGATCACCATAATAGGTGTGGAAAGAGGACGACCAACCTGTTAGGTAGAGAATGCTCGTTGATTCAGTACAAAGAGTTTCAATTCATCTGCCCATCATTGAATGATTAGGCAATAGGCAATATAAGATAACGTTTCATAATCTCCGGTGACATAGAGGTATCCTTTGACCTTTTTGTTGGAGTGGGTGGGGTTCCCAACCTATGTGGAGAAGATCCCGGAGTGCGACGAGCGCCGTCCGATGTCGGAGAAGCTCGGGAGTAGCTGTTACTGCTGCTGCTGCCCCAAAGGGGGTTCTGGACCAAGTCTGCCGAGTTCGGGCCGAACTCGGTCCCAGGCCGAGTTCTGGCCGAACTCGGTCTGGCCGTTCCAGGGTTTGGCCATCCAGTGCTGGTTGCCCCACACAGAGTTCTGGCCGAACTCTGTGTGTCGGGGGGCTGAAGCGGATTTCAGGATGAGTTTTCATCATTGGATCTAATCCAACGGTCCAGGTTGGTTGCGGGATTAGGGAGATATATTGAGTTTTCTCAACCCTAATTCATTATCGTATAATCGCATTGGACAACACAAGTTTGAGAGAGAAGGAGGCAAGAGTGCCATTACAACTTTGGAGAAGAAGACGGAGGATTGAAGGTCGCTGTTCGAAGGAGATCGTGTTCGGGTAATCTCTACTCGTCGTTCTCGCTCTTCGTAGCCTTGTAATCATTGTTCTTATCTCTGAGTATTGTGGGGATCCGATTTGGATCGGGAGGAGTTTGTAGAGGGTGTAATTCTTCTATTCCATTAGTGGAGGCTTCTCAGGGTTGGACTCCGATCGTCCCGTGATTTTTCCTGCAAGGGTTTCCACGTCAAAAATTCTCTGTGTCTGCGTGATTGTTTTTGTGTGGCTATTTTTGGGTTCGTGCGTTGTATTGCTCGGTCCTCTCGCAGGTACTCTCCGGTTTGGGGAAAGATTTCCGCGTTTCTTTCCCAACAGAGTGGTATCAGAGCATAGGTTTTGTTCTGGCTGATACCAACAGAGTGGTATCAGAGCTTTGGGTTCAAAGGGTGTCAGGAGTTGACAGAGGAACCAGAGAGGAGAGATGGACGCGAAGCCGGTGCGCATGGTGAACCTTAATGGCACAAACTATCATTATTGGCGGAGCAAGATGAAGGATTTGCTATTTGTCAAGAAGCTGCATCTACCTGTGTTTGCAACCGAGAGGCCCAGTGATAAATCCGAGGAGGACTGGAAGTTCGAGCACATACAGGTGTGTGGGTACATACGGCAGTTTGTTGATGAGAACGTGTACAACCACGTTGCCAATATTGAGCACGCGAAGACGTTGTGGGATAAGCTGGAATCCTTGTATGCGAAGAAGACCGGGGTAAACAAGTTGTTCCTGATCCGAACGATGATGGGTCTGCGGTACAAGGATGGGGCGTCTATTACGGATCACTTGAGTGAGTTCCAGGGCGTGGTTGACCAGCTATCTTCTATGGGAGTCAAGTTCGACGACGAAGTTCAGGGACTGTGGCTGCTGTGTACATTGCCAGACTCGTGGGAGACCGTACGAGTATCTATGATCGCTTCTGCTCCAGAGGACGTGGTCAGTTTGGAGTTTGCCAAGAGCGGGGTGTTGAATGAAGAGATGCGGAGACGTTCTCAGGGCACTTCATCCACATCCCACCACTCAGAGGCACTTGTTTCAGAGAGCCGCGGAAGGGGCAAAAGCAGGGGTCCAGGTGGTGGCAGAGACAAGAGCAGGGGGAAGTCCAAGGGTCGTTACGAGGACTCAGAGTGTTACCATTGCGGTAAGAAGGGCCATATCAAGCGGAATTGTTTCGCTTGGAAGAGAGAGAAGAAGGGCGACAAGGGAAAGCAAGAAGAGAACACTACAGCGGCGGCCTCGGTGCATGGAGGCGATGTGATCGTCGTAGGTGATGAGGTCATTACTAACCTCGCCTGCGATGACAATTCTTGGCTGGTGGACTCAGGGGCTTCAGCACATGTATCTCACAATAGGGCACTGTTTGCCACTTACACGACAGGCGACTGTGGCGTGTTGAAGATGGGCAACGGAGATGTGTCGAAGGCGGTTGCCGTTGGAGATGTGCATTTGAGAACGAAGACGGGTGCGGTTCTTGTTCTCAAGGATGTTCGTCATGTCCCTGATATCCGTTTCAACCTGGTGTCGGTTGGAAGGTTGGATGACGAGGGATTCTTCAGTCTCTTCGGGAATAGTCAGTGGAAGCTTTCCAGAGGTTCGATGGTGATTGCCAGAGGAAGCAAGAAGTCCGGTCTCTACTATATGGAGGGGAGCGCAGAGGGGGCACAGGAGGTGAACGCAGTCAGTGACGCGTCTACCGAGTTGTGGCACAGGCGGCTCGGCCATATCAGCGAGAAGGGGATGAGCTACTTGGTGAACAGGAAAGTGATTCCGGGGCTCAAGTCTACAAAGTTGGAGAAATACACGCACTGTTTGGCTGGGAAGCAAAATAGAGTGTCTTTCCAGAGTCACCCAAGTTCGAGGAAGCCGGCGTTGCTCGAGTTGATTCACTCGGATGTCTGCGGTCCTATGAAGGTAAAATCTCTTGGTGGTGCTTCTTACTTTGTGACTTTTATTGATGACTGTTCCAGGAAGGTTTGGATCTATGCCTTAAAGACCAAGGATCAGGTGCTGCCTACTTTCAAGGAGTTTCAGGCGTCCGTTGAAAGAGAGACGGGCAAGAAGTTGTTGTGTGTTCGGTCCGACAATGGCGGCGAATACATCGGTCCCTTTGATGTGTATTGCAGAGAGCAAGGGATACGACACCAGAAGACTCCGCCAAAGACACCTCAGCTCAATGGTGTAGCAGAGCGCATGAACAGGACACTGATGGAGAGGGTACGGTGTTTGCTGTCAGAAGCAAACTTGCCGGGCAGTTATTGGGGTGAGGCTCTTCTCACAGCTGCTTATATTATTAATTTGTCTCCTAGTGCTCCTTTGCATGGTGATGTTCCTGACAAAGTATGGTACGGCAAGGAGCCGTCATACAGTCACCTACGGGCGTTTGGTTGTAAAGCCTTCGTGCATGTACCGAAGGACGAGAGGACCAAACTTGAGCCGAAGACGAGGCGATGCGTCTTTGTCGGCTACGGTCGGGATGAGTTTGGCTATAGACTCTACGACCCAGTGGAAGGAAAGCTCTACAGAAGCAGGGACGTGGTGTTCGTCGAGGATCAGACCATGACCAACACTCAGGATTCCGAGACGCCTTCTGAGGCTGAGGAATTGCCTGAGTTAGAGTCATTTCGCTTCGAGCAGTTTCCAGAGGACATCGCAGAGGATCCAGTTATGGGGGAGCCGGTACATGGAGTTGCTCCCAACCTTGATCATCAGCCTGCTGATGGTGGTCAGGGTGTCCCTCAGGAGGATGAGCATGCCGGAGAGGTAGTTCCTGAAGGGGAGGAGGCTATCGGTATACAGCCAGCACCAGTGGCTCCACTGAGAAGGAGCAACAGGGATCGTCGACCATCTACGAGATACTCGTCGGATGAGTATGTGCTATTGACTGACGGGGGAGAGCCCGAAAGTTTCACAGAGGCTATGGAAGACGAACACAGGCAGGAGTGGATGGTAGCTATGCAGGAGGAGATGAGTTTCTTGCACACCAATTCTACTTATGATCTGGTGCGGTTGCCAAAGGGCAAGAAGGCTTTGAAGAATCGATGGGTGTTCAGAGTGAAGCAGACGGATGATGCTACTCGCCCTCGATACAAAGCGAGGCTGGTAGTCAAGGGCTACGGTTAGCGGAAAGGCGTGGATTATGATGAAATCTTTTCGCCTGTCGTCAAGCATTCGTCTATTCGGGTGGTGCTAGCATTAGCAGCCAGTTTCGACTTGGAGGTCGAGCAGATGGACGTGAAGACGGCATTCCTCCACGGTGATCTTGAGGAGGAGTTGTACAAGGAGCAGCCGAAGGGATTCTGTGAGAAGGATAAGTCACATTTGGTCTGCCGGTTGAGGAAGAGCTTGTATGGTCTGAAGCAGGCTCCGAGGCAGTGGTACAGAAAGTTCGAGTCGTTTATGGGGGAGCATGGTTATGCACGGACGACGTCGGACCATTGTGCATTTGTGAGGTATTTTGCCGATGATGATTTCATCATTTTGTTGCTCTATGTTGATGATATGCTATTAGTGGGTCGGAATGCCACTAGGATAGCGGAGTTGAAGCGCCAACTGGGCGCGGCCTTCTCTATGAAGGATTTGGGCGCAGCGAAGACTATTCTTGGGATGGAGATCAGCCGAGAGAGAGAGTCCAAGCTGCTACACTTGTCCCAAAAGAAGTACATTCACCGGGTACTTCAGCGTTTCGGGATGGACGGGTCGAAGAAAGTGAGTTCCCCCCTCGCGGCTCACTTTAAGTTCATTGAGGAGCAGTGTCCATCTACCGAGGACGAAAAGGAAGATATGGAGCGGGTTCCATATGCTTCAGCTGTGGGAAGCCTTATGTATGCTATGGTGTGTACGAGGCCAGATATTGCTCATACAGTTGGTACGGTTAGCAGGTATCTTTCGAATCCTGGAAGGGTACACTGGAGTGCGGTCAAGTGGATTCTACGATATCTTCAGGGCACTGCTGGTTGGAGACTTTCCTTTGGTGGTGACGAGCCGAAGCTGGTTGGGTATACCGACGCTGATATGGCTGAAGATGTAGACACGAGGTGATCGACTTCAGGCTACGTGATGATGTTTGCGGGAGGAGCAGTGTCGTGGCAGTCGCGGTTGCAGAAGTGTGTTGCCTTGTCGACGACGGAGGCGGAATACATTGCGGCGACGGAGGCTTGCAAGGAGCTGTTGTGGATGAAGAAGCTGTTGCAGGAAATGGGACTGAAGCAAGAGCAGTATACTTTGCTTTGCGACAGTCAGAGTGCTATCCATCTTGTGAAGAATCAGACGTTTCATAGCCGGTCCAAGCACATCGAGACCCGGTATCATTGGATACGGGATGTGGTTGAGAAGAAGGACGCGGAGCTTGAGAAGGTGCATACAGATGACAACGGAGCTGATATGTTCACGAAGATTCTACCAAGGGGGAAGTTTGAGTACTGTAGGCAGATCGTCGGGATGACGACGTCCTCCCCATAGTTGTGAAGGGGGAGATTTGTTGGAGTGGGTGGGGTTCCCAACCTATGTGGAGAAGATCCCGGAGTGCGACGAGCGCCGTCCGATGTCGAAGAAGCTCGGGAGTAGCTGTTACTGCTGCTGCTGCCCCAAAGGGGGTTCTGGACTAAGTCTGCCGAGTTCGGGCCGAACTCGTTCCCAGGCCGAGTTCTGGCCGAACTCGGTCTGGCCGTTCCAGGGTTTGGCCATCCAGTGCTGGTTGTCCCACACAGAGTTCTGGCCGAACTCTGTGTGTCGGGGGGCTGAAGCGGATTTCAGGATGAGTTTTCATCATTGGATCTAATCCAACGGTCCAGGTTGGTTACGGGATTAGGGAAATATATTGAGTTTTCTCAACCCTAATTCATTATCGTATAATCGCATTGGACAACACAAGTTTGAGAGAGAAGGAGGCAAGAGTGCCATTACAACTTTGGAGAAGAAGACGGAGGATTGAAGGTCGCTGTTCGAAGGAGATCGTGTTCGGGTAATCTCTACTCGTCGTTCTCGCTCTTCGTAGCCTTGTAATCATTGTTCTTATCTCTGAGTGTTGTGGGGATCCGATTTGGATCGGGAGGAGTTTGTAGAGGGTGTAATTCTTCTATTCCATTAGTGGAGGCTTCTCAGGGTTGGACTCCGATCGTCCCGTGGTTTTTCCCGCAAGGGTTTCCACGTCAAAAATTCTCTGTGTCTGCGTGATTGTTTTTGTGTGGCTATTTTTGGGTTCATGCGTTGTATTGCTCGGTCCTCTCGCAGGTACTCTCCGGTTTGGGGAAAGGTTTCCGCGTTTTTTTCCCAACAGAGTGGTATCAGAGCATAGGTTTTGTTCTGGCTGATACCAACAGAGTGGTATCAGAGCTTTGGGTTCAAAGGGTGTCAGGAGTTGACAGAGGAACCAGAGAGGAGAGATGGATGCAAAGCCGGTGCGCATGGTGAACCTTAATAGCACAAACTATCATTATTGGCGGAGCAAGATGAATGATTTGCTATTTGTCAAGAAGCTGCATCTACCTGTGTTTGCAACCGAGAGGCCCAGTGATAAATCCGAGGAGGACTGGAAGTTCGAGCACATACAGGTGTGTGGGTACATACGGCAGTTTGTTGATAAGAACGTGTACAACCACGTTGCCAATATTGAGTACGCAAAGACGTTGTGGGATAAGCTGGAATCCTTGTATGCGAAGAAGACCGGGGTAAACAAGTTGTTCCTGATCCGAACGATGATGGGTCTGCGGTACAAGGATGGGGCGTCTATTACGGATCACTTGAGTGAGTTCCAGGGCGTGGTTGACCAGCTATCTTCTATGGGAGTCAAGTTCGATGACGAAGTTCAGGGACTGTGGCTGCTGTGTACATTGCCAGACTCGTGGGAGACCGTACGAGTATCTATGATCGCTTCTGCTTCAGAGGGCGTAGTCAGTCTGGAGTTTGCCAAGAGCGGGGTGTTGAATGAAAAGATGCGGAGACGTTCTCAGGGCACTTCATCCACATCCCACCACTCAGAGGCACTTGTTTCAGAGAGCCGCGGAAGGGGCAAAAGCAGGGGTCCAGGTGGTGGCAGAGATAAGAGCAGGGGGAAGTCCAAGGGTCGTTACGAGGAATCAGAGTGTTACCATTGCGGTAAGAAGGGCCATATCAAGCGGAATTGTTTCTCTTGGAAGAGAGAGAAGAAGGGCGACAAGGGGAAGCAAGAAGAGAACACTACAGCGGCGGCCTCGGTGCATGGAGGCGATGTGATCGTCGTAGGTGATGAGGTCATTACTAACCTCGCCTGCGATGACAATTCTTGGCTGGTGGACTCAGGGGCTTCAGCACATGTATCTCACAATAGGGCACTGTTTGCCACTTACACGACAGGCGACTGTGGCGTGTTGAAGATGGGCAACGGAGATGTGTCGAAGGCGGTTGCCGTTGGAGATGTGCATTTGAGAACGAAGACGGGTGCGGTTCTTGTTCTCAAGGATGTTCGTCATGTCCCTGATATCCGTTTCAACCTGGTGTCGGTTGGAAGGTTGGATGACGAGGGATTCTTCAGTCTCTTCGGAAATAGTCAGTGGAAGCTTTCCAGAGGTTCGATGGTGATTGCCAGAGGAAGCAAGAAGTCCGGTCTCTACTATATGGAGGGGAGCGCAGAGGGGGCACAGGAGGTGAACGCAGTCAGTGATGCGTCTACCGAGTTGTGGCACAGGCGGCTCGGCCATATCAGCGAGAAGGGGATGAGCTACTTGGTGAACAGGAAAGTGATTCCGGGGCTCAAGTCTACAAAGTTGGAGAAATGCACGCACTGTTTGGCTGGGAAGCAAAATAGAGTGTCTTTCTAGAGTCACCCAAGTTCGAGGAAGCCGGCGTTGCTCGAGTTGATTCACTCGGATGTCTGCGGTCCTATGAAGGTAAAATCTCTTGGTGGTGCTTCTTACTTTGTGACTTTTATTGATGACTGTTCTAGGAAGGTTTGGGTCTATGCCTTAAAGACCAAGGATCAGGTGCTGCCTACTTTCAAGGAGTTTCAGGCCTCCGTTGAAAGAGAGACGGGCAAGAAGTTGTTGTGTGTTCGGTCCGACAATGGCGGCGAATACATCGGTCCCTTTGATGCGTATTGCAGAGAGCAAGGGATACGACACCAGAAGACTCCGTCAAAGACACCTCAGCTCAATGGTGTAGCGGAGCGCATGAACATGACACTGATGGAGAGGGTGCGATATTTGCTGTCAGAAGCAAACTTGTCGGGCAGTTATTGGGGTGAGGCTCTTCTCACAGCTGCTTATATTATTAATTTGTCTCCTAGTGCTCCTTTGCAGGGTGATGTGCCTGACAAAGTATGGTACGGCAAGGAGCCGTCATACAGTCACCTGCGGGCGTTTGGTTGTAAAGCCTTCGTACATGTACCGAAGGACGAGAGGACCAAACTTGAGCCGAAGACGAGGCGATGCGTCTTTGTCGGCTACGGTCGGGATAAGTTTGGCTATAGACTCTACGACCCAGTGGAAGGAAAGCTCTACAGAAGCAGGGACGTGGTGTTCGTCGAGGATCAGACCATGACCAACACTCAGGATTCCGAGACGCCTTCTGAGGCTGAGGAATTGCCTGAGTTAGAGTCATTTCGCTTCGAGCAATTTCCAGAGGACATTGCAGAGGATCCAGTTATGGGGGAGCCGGTACATGAAGTTGCTCCCAACCTTGATCATCAGCCTGCTGATGGTGGTCAGGGTGTCCCTCAGGAGGATGAGCATGCCGGAGAGGTAGTTTCTGAAGGGGAGGAGGCTGTCGGTATACAGCCAGCACCAGTGGCTCCACTGAGAAGGAGCAACAGGGATCGTCGACCATCTACGAGATACTCGCCGGATGAGTATGTGCTATTGACTGACGGGGGAGAGTCCGAAAGTTTCGCAGAGGCTATGGAAGACGAACACAGACAGGAGTGGATGGTAGCTATGCAGGAGGAGATGAGTTCCTTGCACACCAATTCTACTTATGATCTGGTGCGGTTGCCAAAGGGCAAGAAGGCTTTGAAGAATCGATGGGTGTTCAGAGTGAAACAGACGGATGATGCTACTCGCCCTCGATACAAAGCGAGGCTGGTAGTCAAGGGCTACGGTCAGCGGAAAGGCATGGATTATGATGAAATCTTTTCACCTGTCGTCAAGCATTCGTCTATTCGGGTGGTGCTAGCATTAGCAGCCAGTTTCGACTTGGAGGTCGAGCAGATGGACGTGAAGGCGGCGTTCCTCCACGGTGATCTTGAGGAGGAGTTGTACATGGAGCAGCCGGAGGGATTCTGTGAGAAGGGCAAGTCACATTTGGTCTGCCGGTTGAGGAAGAGCTTGTATGGTCTGAAACAGGCTCCGAGGCAGTGGTACAGAAAGTTTGAGTCGTTTATGGGGGAGCATGGTTATGCACGGATGATGTCGGACCATTGTGCATTTGTGAGGTATTTTGCCGATGATGATTTCATCATTTTGTTGCTCTATGTTGATGATATGCTATTAGTGGGTCGGAATGCTACTAGGATAGCGGAGTTGAAGCGCCAACTGGGCGCGGCCTTCTCTATGAAGGATTTGGGCGCAGCGAAGACTATTCTTGGGATGGAGATCAGCCGAGAGAGAGAGTCCAAGCTGCTACACTTGTCCCAAAAGAAGTACATTCACCGGGTACTTCAGCATTTCGGGATGGACGGGTCGAAGAAAGTGAGTTCCCCCCTCGCGGCTCACTTTAAGTTCACTGAGGAGCAGTGTCCATCTACCGAGGACGAAAAGGAAGATATGGAGCGGGTTCCATATGCTTCAGCTGTGGGAAGCCTTATGTATGCTATGGTGTGTACGAGGCCAGATATTGCTCATACAGTTGGTACGGTTAGCAGGTATCTTTCGAATCCTGGAAGGGTACACTGGAGTGCGGTCAAGTGGATTCTACGATATCTTCAGGGCACTGCTGGTTGGAGACTTTCCTTTGGTGGTGACGAGCCGAAGCTGGTTGGGTATACCGACGCTGATATGGCTGGAGATGTAGACACGAGGCGATCGACTTCAGGCTACGTGATAATGTTTGCGGGAGGAGCAGTGTCGTGGCAGTCGCGGTTGCAGAAGTGTGTTGCCTTGTCGACGACGGAGGCGGAATACATTACGGCGACAGAGGCTTGCAAGGAGCTGTTGTGGATGAAGAAGCTGTTGCAGGAAATGGGACTGAAGCAAGAGCAGTATACTTTGCTTTACGACAGTCAGAGTGCTATCCATCTTGTGAAAAATCAGACGTTTCATAGCCGGTCCAAGCACATCGAGACCCGGTATCATTGGATACGGGATGTGGTTGAGAAGAAGGACGCGGAGCTTGAGAAGGTGCATACAGATGACAACGGAGCTGATATGTTCACGAAGATTCTACCATGGGGGAAGTTTGAGTACTGCAGGCAGATCGTCGGGATGACGACGTCCTCCCCATAGTTGTGAAGGGGGAGATTTGTTGGAGTGGGTGGGGTTCCCAACCTATGTGGAGAAGATCCCGGAGTGCGACGAGCGCCGTCCGATGTCGGAGAAGCTCGGGAGTAGCTGTTACTGCTGCTGCTGCCCCAAAGGGGGTTCTGGACCAAGTCTGCCGAGTTCGGGCCGAACTCGGTCCCAGGCCGAGTTCTGGCCGAACTCGGTCTGGCCGTTCCAGGGTTTGGCCATCCAGTGCTGGTTGCCCCACACAGAGTTCTGGCCGAACTCTGTGTGTCGGGGGGCTGAAGCGGATTTCAGGATGAGTTTTCATCATTGGATCTAATCCAACGGTCCAGGTTGGTTGCGGGATTAGGGAGATATATTGAGTTTTCTTAACCCTAATTCATTATCGTATAATCGCATTGGACAACACAAGTTTGAGAGAGAAGGAGGCAAGAGTCCCATTACAACTTTGGAGAAGAAGACGGAGGATTGAAGGTCGCTGTTCGAAGGAGATCGTGTTCGGGTAATCTCTACTCGTCGTTCTCGCTCTTCGTAGCCTTGTAATCATTGTTCTTATCTCTGAGTGTTGTGGGGATCCGATTTGGATCGGAAGGAGTTTGTAGAGGGTGTAATTCTTCTATTCCATTAGTGGAGGCTTCTCAGGGTTGGACTCCGATCGTCCCGTGGTTTTTCCCGCAAGGGTTTCCACGTCAAAAATTCTCTGTGTCTGCGTGATTGTTTTTGTGTGGCTATTTTTGGGTTCGTGCGTTGTATTGCTCGGTCCTCTCGCAGGTACTCTCCGGTTTGGGGAAAGGTTTCCGCGTTTCTTTTCCAACACTTTTGATTCTCAACATACCACTTCGCATAGGAAGTATCAGTAACCATCAGAGATGTTCTACTCGTATGATATTCAAGCTTCTCGCGTCCTCCAATCTGCATTTCCATGATTCGAGACCAGACATCATAATTGGTTTCGGTAAGAATGGCATCAGTAATTGTGAAAATGGGGTTTTCTGATTGAACATGGATAACCGGTACGGAGAATTCAGATTGTGAAGATATAGAACATATAATAACTCGCTCTGATACCAAGTCAAAAATACAGAGTTTGTGAGGAGAAGCCTCCAATGGTTTTCTCAATCTTTCTGGGCATAGATAGCCACTGTACAAAGCTTTAGATATCTATAGTTTAGTACCGATTGACTAACTATAAGGAAACTATAGCTGTCGAGCTACAATCACATATTTACATGAATTCTTGTAAGTCAGGTCTATATGTATAATAGAAACAAATTAGGGGGAGAACCTACTTGGAGATAATTACTCTTAATTGTTGTCAACAGTATAGTGCATCCACAGATGAAAGAAAATGTAAATGTTGCCGAGTACGTACTGGTGGATCTGTTAGAACATTTCCAACTCTGTATTTTAGAGACAAAATGACCACTGTTGAGAACTCAGTGTTGATCACTTCTACTCCAGTCCATATCAGACAAAGAGAAAAGTCGAAAAAGTTCAATGGAGCCCAACTGTAGATATGATCTCTAGTCGAAATGTGATTCTTCTCAAGCTTGTCCCCAGTGGTGAGGATAGTGTTGGGCAGCTCTACTTGATTTATCATATTAGGACCAGAAGTATTGGTAGCTCCAGGACTAGAAGAGTGAAATGGCAAGGAACAAAAGCAATGCAACAGACTACGTCAACACAACACTTCCAGCAGCTAGCAGCTGGAGTTCATAGCTTGATAGTATAGTTTTGCTGATCTGAATGTCTGTTGTAATCTTTTTTTTTATCATTTAGAAACTTTCCAACTCGGAGAGAGATTTGATAGAGTCATGACTCAGCTTTGCATTCATGCTGGAATATTAAGTAATTTGTCCTAAAATGATTGGTGCTTCTATTTAGTTCAGTTCTACTGCTAGTTGGAGTTTCAGTTAAACTATTTCCAGTGTTGCTGCTGTCATTTAGATTATAACTCCACTAAAGTTTCGCAATATCGGTATTGAATGTTGGAGTTTGGTCTTCTTCTAAGTGAATTTTAGTCCCACATCGGCTAGACCAAAGGAGTTGTATCTCTATATAATAGCTTTCCTATTTTAGAGATGCACATGTGGTGTGGAGGTGCACATGGGTGTGCCATGTGGGGTTATTTTTCTAATGGAAAAGGGCTAAATCAACAATAAAAGCATTCATGCTTTTTGCTCTTGGGAAATTCATTTCCATGGGAGCTAAGTCCCGTAGGGGTTTAGCGACTCGGACTCGGACTCGGACTCGGGCTCATGAGGCATAATGTGGCATTTTTTGGGTGCACTTTGCACTTAGCACGTCCCTAACTTTGTGGCAACCGACCAGTTGCTGCAGGGCCTATATAAGGCATCCTTTCTCTCAAGGCTTGTTACAGAGTAAAAAAAGAGAAGCCACCACAGAAAGTTTACGAAGTGTTCTTTAGCACAAGTAAACAGAGAATTCAGACGTGTTCTTTAACACAGTTCTGATCGGAGCCTTCGAGAGAGAGGAAAGGCGTCGAACCAGTGTTGCTTTTGCACGGGAGTTCGTGTCCATCCGAGGAGTCAGAAGAGCAGGAGTGTTCCAAGTTCTCCGACGAACTTGCTGGTTCCTGGAAGCTGTTCGTGTAGGGCGAATAAAGCTTTGAGCAACGGTGATCATTCACCCCAGCAGGCCATCTTCCATCTTTCGCCTGTCATCTTCTTTGCTGCTGTGATTACGAAATCTTTTTAGATTCTCGTAATATCATAACGATATCTTTTTAGATCTTCGTTATACTTGCGCAACCTTCGTAGAAGTGTTGCGTTGGAACATTGTTTTTACAATTGTTTCATATTCTCAGTTTTTCATCGAAAAATTGTGCCCCGGCACTAACAATCTCAAAGCTTCATTGCTACGATGGAAAACGTTAATGTTTCACTCTTCAATTCTGACTTTTGCAAGTTAGAAAAGTTTGATGGAGAACATTACCAAGTCTGGAAGAGGAAGGTATATCTCACCCTTCAACTCAAAGACGTAGATCACGTACTTCTGGAGGAAGAACCTACTGTTCCATATGTTGGGTCTGCTGCCGCAATCACTGCGGCTACTAAACTTCAGGCCAAATGTAGAAGGGAAAATAGTATTTGCAGGCTGCTAATCCTGAATGCTATGGAAGATTCTCTTGCAGAATCCTATTCTAAGAAGACTATTGCTAGAGACATATGGGAGTCTCTAGAAAAGCTCTACGAAGAAGACAAGAACCGCAGTAAAATCTTTGTGGTTGAAAAATATCACAAGTGGTTCTTTGAGGACGAAAAGTCTATGCTGCCGCAGGTGAAGGAGTTCCAGAAACTGCGACAGGAGTTGGAAGACGAGGCAATGCCCCTCCCCGACAAGTTTGTTGTTGGAGGGATTGTCTCAAAGCTCCCCGCTGGGTGGAGCAAGTTCTATGCAAACATGCATAGGAAGAAGTTGGAGATCACCCTTGAAGATCTCCTGCAGGAAATCTATGTTGAGGACCAGATGCGGGCTCAACTGAAGGTGGATGCACTGTCCAAGCAATTGGCTAACGCCAATATGGTTCATACCAAGGAACCAAGGGGAAAGCAGACGGCTTTCCACAGCAAGAAGAAGGTCCTTGACAATCTAAAAGTCAATGGAACTTCTATTAAGAAAAAGAAGCCAAAGTCTCAAATGCCTTGCTTCAAGTGTGGCAAGAAGGGCCACTTTAAGAATGAGTGCAAAGCAAAAACCAAGCAATCAGAGCAAGGAGAGCCTAGTAAGGTATCTATGATCACTGACATTGTTGCTATGATTGTACAGGTTGATGCGGTAAGGACTGACTCTGACTGGTGGGTAGACACTGGAGCCTCCTACCATGTCTGCTCCAGTAAGGAGCGGTTCACCACCTATACACCTACTTCTGAAGTGGTTATGATGGCAAACCAGGCACAAGCTGAAGTGCTCGGGATCGGGACAGTGGTGTTGAAGCTGACTTCGGAGAAGTCTTTGACACTTCAAGGCGTAAAGCACGTACCTGCTATCGCCAAGAACCTGATCTCAGGAGGCCTACTCTGCAAAGCAGGCCTCAGGATGGACATCAATGCTGGCCAGATGGTGATGTCTATCAAGGGAACCTATTTCGGGAAAGCTTTTTATACCGAAGGAATGTTCAAAATTCAGCTTGTAAATCAGTCCAATGTAATTAATGTGATTAATGAAATCATTCATTCTGCTTATACTCTTGAGTTGTGGCATAATAGGCTAGGACATGTTTATTGTAAATGAATAAACAGAATGTCTAGTCTAGGATTTATCTCTAAGTGTGGGGGTAAGGTAGAGAAATGTGAAGTTTGTGCTCAAACAAAGATCACAAGGAAACCCTTTCCTCGGGTTAATCGAAGTACAGATCTTCTGGAGTTGGTACACTCCGATATCTGTGACTTCAAATAGTTCTCTACAAAGGCCGGGATGAAGTATTTCATAACCTTCATCATCGACTTCTCAAAGTATGCGTTCGTCTACTTGCTGAAGGCTAAAGATGAAGCATTCGAGAAGTTCAAGGAGTTCAGAGCCGAAGCTGAGCGGCAGACTGGACAACAACTCAAAAGGATAAGAAGTGATCGAGGTGGGGAGTACAGGTCTCATAAATTCGCATCGTTCTACAAAGAACATGGAATTGTCAATGAGACTACGGATTCGTACTCTCCTCAATCAAACGGAGTAGCAGAGAGGAAGAACAGAATGTTAACAGAAATGATTAACTCTATGTTGTTGACTACTGGACTTCCTAAGTGCTACTGGGGAGAAGCTACATTGACGGCCACTTTTATTCTAAATAGAGTGCCTCATGCAACTTCAGACGTTATACTTCTCATGAACTCTGGTTCAAGGTCAGACCTAACTTGAATGTCATTCGAGTGTGGGGGTGTCTGGCATATGTCAAGCTTCCAGATCTGAAGATTCAGAAGCTTGGGACAAGGACTACTAAGACGATCTTCTTGGGGTATGCCGAGAAGAGTGATGCTCGGAGATTTCTTGATATTGAGTCAAATCATATCATTGAATCTCGCGACGCAGAATATTTTAAAGACAAATTTGCAAGGCACAAGAATATTGTTCTTCCGGATGTTCCGGAGAATAATAAGGGTGCGCAAGAAACTGAAGTCTTCAATGAAGATGTGGTCCAAGAAGATGTTGTTGTTGAAACAACGGTTGAACCAGAACAAGCTGAGCTGTCAGCTAAGCGTGTGAGGAGGCCGAATGACTTCGGAAGTGACTTTGTCACCTATTATGTGGAAGCTGATCCGCTTACCTATGATGAGGCGATGAAGACCAGAGACGCGGTTTTCTGGAAGGAGGCGATTGACAATGAAATTGATTCCATCACCTCAAATAACACTTGGGTGTTGGTTGATCTTCCTGAAGGAGCGAAACCCATCGGATGCAAATGGATCTTCAAGAAGAAGATGAAAGCAGACGGAACTATTGACAAGTTCAAGGCTAGGTTGGTAGCCAAAGGATTTTCTCAGAAGCAGGGGATTGACTATTTTGACACGTATGCTCCACTAGCCCGGATGACCACCATCAGAATGTTGATTGCTCTCGCAGCAATACATAAGATGGTGATACATCAGATGGATGTGAATACAGCTTTCCTAAATGGCGAGCTGACCGAAGAGATTTACATACAACAGCCAGAGGGATTTGTCATCAGAGGTCTTGAAGACAAAGTCTGCAAGTTGGTAAAATCCTTGTACAGTCTTAAACAAGCTCCCAAGATGTGGCATGAGAAATTTGACAAAGTTATAAGGTCAATTGGCTACATGGTCAGCGATACGGACAAGTGTGTTTACACGAAGTTCGCTGATGGAAGAGGTGTGATCGTTTGTCTGTACGTGGACGACATGCTTATCCTAGGTACGGATATTAGCTGTGTCACGGAGACAAAGAAATTCATCTCAAGCAAGTTCACACTACAAGAAAATACATTTTTAGCAACATATTTTAGCGACATAGGGTCTTTTATGTCTCTAAAAGCTATTTTTTTTACATGTATTGGCGACATGAGTGCTAGTATGTCGCAAAATTCACATAAATTTTACTAAAGGGAAATGAAATACGAGTCCCGCCAAAAATTCTCTATATATTGTGACATACATATGTCGCAGAAAGACACTATATGTTCTGCGACATATGGTACATGTCGCAGAAAGACACTATATGTTCAGCGACATGAATGATATATGTCGTAGGAAGATACTATATGTTCAGCGACAAGTTGTATATGTCACGGAAAGACGTTATATGGTCGACGACATGAACTGTATATGTCGCAAAAAATATACTATATGTTTAGCAAGATACCACCACCCAACAATCAGAAATCCCTTTTTTTTGCTCCGTTCAAAATTACACTACTTCTTCTCCTCATCGAAAAATCTCCCCCGCCCCCATCAAAATCCCCTGGTTCCTCCTCCTCCTCTTTATCGACATATGCAAAATAACACCTAAATCCTTCCTCCTTCTACCACCCCGATAATGAATCCCAAACCCTAACCCTAGACTGCGATGCCTCTGACGATGAAGAGGGTGTCACGAAATTGGTTTAAGATGTCAAGCCGTCAGTGACGCCTCTAACGACCTCAGCACCTCGGTAATTTAGGTTTTTAAGCTAAATTTGGGTTAAGATCCATACAATATATTTAGGAATTCGGTTCGCAAATGGATTCTAAAGGTGACTATTCCAGAACCCTAATTTTCCCCAAATTAAATTTTTTGCACTATTTATGCTCTTCGATTTAGGTCAAAGAGGGGGTTAGAATCCCTCACTCATGGTTATGACTCTTCTGAGAAAGAGAGAAGCTCAACGAGGAGCTCCTAAGCATCGAGACACAGGTAGGGTTTTCTTTCCTTTCGTTTTTTAGGGTTTATGAAGAGTTTGGTGTAATTTGGTCGAATTTTTGTTTTTATGGTGTAAAGTGTCGATTTTGATCACTGGGCAAGTCGTAGCGAGTAGAAAGGTTGGATATTTTTTGCTGGTTATGTACAAAGTTTTATTTTTTAACCATATGGTTGTACAAATTTAGCAGGCGGGCTTCAAAAATGTACGGAGAATCCTTGAGTTAGTGATATAATGATACTTGGATTATTAGTACTGTAAACTTATCATTTTTATCATCTTTTGCTATTTTTTCTGCCTCACTTATGAACTTTCGTTCATGATATGGATTGCTTTTGACCAACTAGTAAGTGTTTGGACTGTTCGGAGAGCATGCGAATACACTGAGGCACGTGACTATGTAGACACCATATTGATTCATAGAACTGGCTATCTGTATTAAGAAAGTATGGAATTGCTAGACAATATATTACATCAAAGACTACACAGAACGTAGATCAGAAATATAGCAACTAATGGCATTTTTTTTCTTAAAATGAAACATGATGTATACGGCCAGGGGCCATTGGAGGAATCATTCTTCAAATATTTAGGAACTAGCATTAGCCTAAGAAATAATTCTAAGCTTATTCAAAATCTACTCGAGCAAAATTTTGGCCAGGAATATGACATTTAAGTATGAGTGCTATTGATTACCATTAAGTTAAACCGAACTTAGATACAGATTTAATCCTTATTACTCTATTGCTCCATGAGTGCCTGAAACTTTGTTAGTGAAATAAACATACTACTGCATGAACATTACTACTGAGATAGACATCCTAGTGCATGAACTATGCAAGTCAGATTAACATGTTGATTTCTCTACTAAAAATGATATATGAACTTATGTTGGGAGTGTACCAGGTCTCAGACTTTAATATATATGAACTATGCAAACATCAGTGTGCCATTGCAATCATTCCATATGCTAACAAAGTATATAATATATAACAAATAGTCAACTTCATTCATCTTGTAGTATTACTTTGCTACATCATATTTGTTAGGGTTATATACTAAAAGCATCACTTTTGTAGTAACCTTATTTCCTTAAATTTTGAATGAGAATCATATGGACAAATGTTTGCATATTGTATTTGTTGCAAGTGTTAATGCAAATATCTGATATTCTATATTGTAGATAATATGGTGTGTGGTGTCACACAGAAGATCATATTATCAGTTTCCTATGGAGTATATAAATAGTTCACAACCTAGATGGACTTGGACAATCTATTGGAAAGGTTGTAGTGTAATCTGGTATTAGTCTATCTTGACTATAGGTTTATACTAGTACACTTTGTGTGTATTGAATAGGACTACTTGAGGTTGTTCTCTTTGTACTGACTACATAAGAGAACAAACACCTCTGTTATTATGGATGCTTGTACTCTTAATTCGGATATAATAACGAACATGTATATGCAATGTGCATTACTTTGACTCATAAAAGAGTGAGATTCATTATGGATCAACAACCTCTATGAATTGGGTAATAATATTGTATGTATGATGGGCTGTTGATTATAAATAGAATCCATGTCCCGATATATCGGGTTGATGATGTCCTCTTAAGGAGCTCATAAGGATTGTCATGTAAACCCTGCAGGTGGATTATATCCGACATGACAAATAAAGTTGAGCGGTACAACTTAAGGATAAAAGATGTCGAATCAATATAGTTGTCAGTAACTTAATTTGATCGACGGACATACGATATCTTAACATGGGGAGCCAAACGAGCATATAATAAAAGGAGCCCACAAACATAATTTGGGATTAGGGAGGTAGTGCAACAATAGCTCATTAGTGGACCGAGCTATTGTTAATGGGCCTGGATTGTGTGTTCGGACTGAACACGGGATATCCAGATCCGTTAGGAGGCCTAACCCTAATTTCTCCTCATGGTCCCTGCCGTAGCCTATATATATATCCTCTATTCTCTGGCCGCCAGATTACCGATCAGAAATCTGAAATTTTCTCTAAGTTCGTGATTCACGTAAGGAGAGAAAAGAGAGTGCTGCCAAGAAGAAGAAAAGGTTGGGAGATCGTCCCCCACACGACGTCCAACTCGAGGATGGAATACGTGCAAAAGATCTTGGGGTCGTCTGCTCGAGATTGCCAGGAATTACTTGTCTCCTTTCCGCCGCAGGTATAATTCGTGAACCCTAGTTTCTTCCTATGAAGGGTTAGAACACGTATTAGATCTGTTTAACTTTCTATCGATCAATACGCACACCAAAGAAAGGGTCCTGGGAATCCCCAGTTCCATCAATATTTTTGAGGATCCTATTCATAAGCAGCTTCTTTTGATTCTGTGCCATCTTTCAACTCTACCATTGGGTTTGGACTAATAGTACAAGAAACGAGATAGACTTGGATCCATGGTATTGGTAGGAACAATCAAATATCCACCCATGTTCTTTGAAGGGCATAAAAAGGAATGGGACAAATCTGTTTGAAAATCTCTTCTTTTGATTCCATAAAACTGTCACTTCTAATTTTTAAAAGTTATCGAACATATTGTTTGTCAATACTCTACGACTGGGTCTGAATTCATGGCATTTTGGATTCATTGTACGAGAAAGAACAAGTATACATTCACCAATGTTCTTTGGAAGGTGTAAAGAAAAAAAAATAAAACAAGTTCAATAATTCTAAGATATGGAAGGCTGTATTTGTTTACATGAATCTTAATTAAACTTCACTTGATGTTTAATCCTTTCATATCTAGTTTTATGGTCACTAAATCGTCATGATTTAGTATTTCGGTTTGCACTTCTTTAGAGGTGAACTTGGCCTTCAGAATATTATCTCAAATTAAACATTTATTAGGGAAAAATAAAACCATGGTTTTCTCACAGGTTCAAGGACAGATATCCAGAAGTCTTAAATTCCTAGCCTTGGATTTCAAAAGCCTACTTCAGTTAGAAATGCCAAATTTTACGATTTTCTTTTAAAGTCACAGATCCGGCAAGCCCTAATATTTTTTGTTGCCTCAAACTCTGCCAAGAAAGCTGATTTTGTTTCTTCAACTTGCAGAATTTACAAGAATGTACCTAACAATAAAGCCTTGATCCTGATTTTTTGAATATTTTATATCCCGTTGTACATATGATATGAAGCACTCAAAACTGGCCAAAATTGATATATTTTAGCATTTTGGATCAAATTCAAACCAAGTATATCACATGAGTCAAGGGAAACAGTTATGGCAAGGTTGAATGCAATCTTAATACAAACCTTGTAGTAGAATAAAAGGGGAGGGAAGGAAGCAGGTAGGCAAGGATTAGTACTTCTTGCAGATAAGCTGCTCCAAGCAGCCATCAACTATACCTACATTAAGGAACCAAAAACAAGATAAATAAGGGGAAGAGAATAGGAATTTACATCTGCTACTATTCCATACCCAAGAACATCATTTGGAAAATCTTTCAAATAGTGATGAGGATAATTTTGAAGGTATAAGTTATAAGTAACTATCCTATTAGATTCATGTACTCGAACAATTCTAATAAATGAGAGCTTTCCTCATATCAAAATAAACAATAAAGTAACAAAACGATGTCATCAGAATTATGATTATTTCTTCAGCAAATCAATATGTTCACATGTATATAAGTAACTATCCTTTTAGTTGTGCAAACACCGACGAAGCTTGATTTCAACAAACAGACACTGACATTTCTTACTCTATTCTTTAATTCACTGTTATGCGCTTATTAGTACTACATTTTCTGAAAACATGATTCTATGTAAATATGTTAAATGAAGAGAAATCATGCGACTAACTACTGCAAGTGCCCACCACTTCTCCTCTTCCTTGCTCTGACTTGATGTTTAAGGATACAACTGCAGATTTTATATCTTTTCTTGATTAACAGTAACATTTTAGTAGCGAATTCAGATTTTGAAGGAACAGTTCTAGTTAGTTTTTCTATAGGGTTTAGTCTCTACATTATCAGTTTTTACATATCACATTTTCATATCAGTTTTCATCTAAGTTTTCAATAGGGGACAAGCAAAACTATTGCATTACTATTGGAGTACAGTTGATATTAGGATTTAAAAGTGAAACCGAAAGGTCACATGTATTACTGTGCTTCTATATGGTTAATCCATCTATCAGATATTCAAAAATGTATATTCGCAATCTTTTTTTTATATGTTCGTTTAAGAAATTTATTAATCATTCCACGCCATAATTTGACAGTACTCCTGCCAAGTAAGACGCCAGTCCTCTAAAGCGAACATTTGTCTAAATGGAACCATTATGAAGAAGTTGATAGATGAGGAAATGTCAAAAAGAAAACATGACAAACACAGCAGCACCCCTGGCGTCGTTGACCGGTTGATGGGAATGGACAGTTTACCATCAGATTGAAGCCTGTAATCCTTTCCAACGATCGGTCGAAGCACGTAAAAGCTAGAAGCAGTGATCCTAGGAACAAAAGTTCAAGTCATCTAGCCCATAGCTCGACCGCAACAGGAAAGGAAGGCTGGTTCTTTTAAGCATACATCAGGAAAATATGCTGGAGACCTGGATGACAAAGGCATGTATCATATGGCATTTCTTGTTGATTTCTACTACTCGTAGGAGTTTGGGCTCACAATTCCTAGACATGATTTGGCCGTGACTTTGTAATGTCTGCATGCTAAGCATTTTTCCATATATGCAGATGCCATTCAAACGTACTTCTGAAATTGGTACCAGCTATTCAAATGTATCCAGATGCCAAGCATTATGCCATATATGCAAAAATTCTAAAATTCAGTAACAAGGACAGGACATTGGTGGTGCAAGTATTCTGTAAAATTTGAACAGTACATTAAATGTGGTGGTTGTTATATATAGCTTATGTCTAGCTATGTCAATCAGAAGAAATTTGGCGGTGATACTCCATACAGGTTAGTTCTAATTATTTTCAAATTGTGATAAATATGATCTCTCTACATTAAAGCTTAATCATTTGAAATATTCATTGATTACCTTTACCTTGTGCCCTCCTCTTTTTTCTTCCCTTTTTCCCTGGGTAATTGGAAGAACATTAAGGATGTAAGCTTATGCATGGAAGAAATCATGCCTTCCTTTCGAATCCACGCTAAGATGTTGGGATCATTTTTCAATGACTATAATTTACCAATAAACCCATTTTTTCTTCTTAAGCTTACTTTTCTGAAATATATCTCATTTTCCGAAACATATCTCATTTTCCATTTGCTTCTCTTAGTATGCAAATCAAAATATTGATTGAATATTCAATATAATTTGTCTAACACTATCTTTGAAATTGTCTTCTACAGTTCTTTATGTATTTTTCGGGATGAGGTTGCTATACTGCTTGGAGATCTGATCTAAAAGGGCTCACAGAAGAGGGAAATGGAGGAATTATGTGTTCTCTTCATTGCTTACCAAATTTCCAATTTGTTTTTCATGGTGTTAAGTTCCTTTGATGTTGTATTACTTGCTCACCAATCGCCACCCAATCAAAATGCATAACTGCTAGTGTGTGGCTTTTTTCTTATCTCACACTTTATTGTTATAAACATGTTTGCTAGACAACTCTTCCCATATGAAATCTTCTTGTTATCAGTCCCATTTGACAAAAAGGTCGATGTGGTATATTGTTGGTTATTGTTATTGTAGATTATTTTCCTTTATTTAGAAGTCCTTCCAGATTGACTACCAGTTTGCAAGTATGGTGGTCTTTTATTATTGGTAGACAAGATAGCCTCCTGAACAGTCCTTCTGGAATGATGACTTATCCGTTTAGCATTTATCTCTCTGCTATTTTATATTTTTTTTTCTATATTCACTTCCAACATGGAGTTTGTTGTAGCACGAAAAATACTAGTTTTTTGTTAGGTTTCAATTTTGTTTGAATTGGTACCAATTGAATTTGTTAGATCTCTTTCTTTTTGGATCAGGTTTCAATCATGTACCAATTGAATTTGTTTGATCTCTTTCTTACTTTCTGCTATATGGTATTTTTTTATATCTGAGACGGCAGGAGACATCCGTTTTGTAGAACTTCTATCCATTAGAAAATGTAAATTAATTAGGCAATGCAAATTAATGTCTATGAGAAAGTGTCTAAAATTTTATGTCGTCTCATGGAAATGCCATTTCTTTTTGCTCTTTTGACTTGTGTCTTAGAAGGAATGGCATTCCCATGAGGAGACACAAAATTTTATACACTTTCTCATAGATATTAATTGACATCGCCTAATTAATTTACATTGTCTAATAGATAGAATTTTTATAGAAAATGATGTCTGGGCTGTCTAGGCTGCATGCGGCATCTGTCAATTTATATGTGTAGATTTTTTTTTTGCATATAAGTCTCGTAAACATGTCATTCTTTTAGTATATATTTTGTTTTACTTACAATTTTTTTTTCGTTTGCAGAATCACATAGACAACAAGCCATGGGGGAAGACATTAATATCAGGAGATCTATTGTAGGCTAATTTTTTTTGTGAGACATTCAATTCATGTGTTTTACTTTACACTGGAGTTGTCTAAGCTGGAATACAATACGTATTTTTTTGAATGGCTACTTGACGTTGTTAAAATATTACATTATTGAATTATTTTATGAAGAGATATTTGAATATATTGTATTGGATATTATGTTGTGTTCACGGTTCATTGTTCTCAAGTTCTTTGAATATAAATTTTAATGTTTGTGTGTTGTTTTCGAAAGAAGACTTTTACATTCATGTTAGAAAATATATGCGAAAAATAAATACAAATAAATATAAAAAATATAAGTTAGTTTTTGCGACATCAAATTGTGTAGCAGGAAGTGTATTTATATTTGGTTGCATTAGCTTTTGCGACATCAAATTGTGTAGCAGGAAGTAATAAAAAATATAAAGAACAAGACATTTGGCGACATGTGTTATGTTGCCAAAGTATCATCTTTCTGCGACATACAAGACATATGTCGCCAAAAGTTATTTTAAATCAAAAATATGATGTCGCAAAAAGTACTTACATTCCGCGACATGTGTTATTTCATGTCGCCAAAGACTTTCCCAGACAAGGCTACGACGACATGTATGCGACATAGCCAGATATGTCGCGGAAACGCTTTGGCGACACAAATCTAACTTTCTGCTACATATTGCTTATGTCGCTAAACATGCATTTTCTTGTAGTGTCAGTATGAAGGACTTGGGGGAAGCTGATGTGATCTTAGGGATCAAGATCATCCGGACAGACACTAGACTAGCGCTGTCACAGTCTCATTATATTGAGAAAATGATCACTCGTTATGGGTATCGGGATCTTCCAGGGATCGATACGCCGTACAAGTATGATCTGAAGCTGAAGCCTAATTCAGGAGAAAGCGTCAGGCAGATGGAGTATGCAAGCATAATCGGAAGTTTGATGTATACTACTAATGCCACAAGGCCTGACATAGCTTTCGCCGTGGGAATGCTGAGTCGTTTTACGAGCAACCCAGGTACTGAACACTGAAAAGCTGTGAAACGGGTTATGAGATATCTCAAGAAGACTCAGACATATGTACTGTAGTACAACGGAGATCCGCCGTTAGTAGAAGACTTCAGTGATGCCAGCTGGTGCTCAGAGGTGGAGAGCGAGAGGTCCACAGGTGGATTTATTTTCACAATGGATGGAGCTGCTATATCGTGAAAGTCGAAGAAGCAGACTATGCTCTCGCGGTCATCCATGGAATCTGAGTTTTTTGCACTTAATACCGCAGCCGAGGAAGCAGAATGGCTTCGGAAGCTCATGTATGATCTTCCAATGGTTGGGGCACAAATACCGGCGATACCGATATGCTGCGACAACCAGGCGACTGCGACGGTGGCATCAAATGACCTCTTCAACAGGAAGAAGAGGACTGTGCGGTTGAAGCACAGGACAGTACACGATCTTATCAAGAGAGGTGTTATTGCAGTTATTGATGTTCGGAGTCAGGAGAACCTGGCGGATCCGTTCACCAAGGGCCTCAAGCGCCAGCTGGTCCATGACACAGCTTGTAAAATGGGCTTGAAGGCATTCTGATATTGTATTATTGTATTCCTACCATAAAGTTTTATGCTATTAGTTCAAAGATTTATCTACTAGGCATCTAGCTTTTGGTTCAAGAGAGGACCACTAATCGGAAGAATATCAGGAACGGTGGGTACATGTTCTATTCGGCATGGAGAGGTTACGGACCTATAACCACTGTTGTCTACTGTTGTTTTCTGCGGAAAACGGTTCCTGTGGGTAGGTTGGCTTAATTGCCTTAATGAGTTCTCAGGCAGAGTGAATGCCTGGTGTGCTTTACAGGAGGCACGGTAGAGCAGCACTACAAGGAGTGAAACTCCATGCTACAATGGGGTGACTCCACAATGAGGTTCCTATATGTGGGGTGCTGCCCAGGAATAGGATAAAGCCTCGGCTTTGCAGGCCAAGTCACAGCGGCGTAGTACCGCAAATAGGCAGCTAGCCTAATGCTGTATATTAAAATAAAGAGGGGTGTAGTCAGCACTACAAAGAGGAGGAGTTCCTCATGTTAGAGTGGCACGACACTACGATGAGGTACCCGGTTAGGAATAAAGCCTCGGCCTTGCAAGCCATGTCATTGCGGCGTAACACCGCAAAGAAGCCTAAGGCTTCATGCTGGGTAGTTTGGCACTACAAAGAGGCAGTTGCCTCATGCTACAGTAGTATGACACTACAAAGGTTCCCAGATATGGGGTGATTCCCAGAAAGGGGTAATGCCTTAGCTTTAAGCCATGTCATAGCGGCGTAGCACCGCAGGGGAAGCGCAAAGCGCTTTATGCCATGTCTCTTTATAATGAACTCATCTATAGTGTATGGACAAAGAGATATCAGGCCGTCTCTTGAGGGTAAACTTGTAGACGTCCAAAATTATATACTGAAACCAGGCTGGCACAGGGCCTTTAATGTGTAGCCAGAAGCACACGTAACTACATTATGCGAGTGGAAAGAATTTTAGCTATGATGCAGAATTCAAGGCTTAGTCCATTCTTGTATTATAGTCTGTTGTTTGACCCATACGGGAAGATTCAAGTCGTAAGCGACATCTCTCCTAATGCATGATGGGCAGTTACTGTGGGGAACACTTATACCCATATATATAGAGATATGTGGGGAATTGTTGGAGTTTGGTCTTCTTCTAAGTGAATTTTAGTCCCACATCGGCTAGACCAAAAGAGTTGTATCTCTATATAATAGCTTTCCTATTTTAGAGATGCACATGTGGTATGGAGGTGCACATGGGTGTGCCATGTGGGGTTATTTTTCTAATGGGAAAAGGGCTAAATCAACAATAAAAGCATTCATACTTTTTGCTCTTGGGAAATTTATTTCCATGGGAGCTAAGCCCCGTGGGGGCTTAGCGACTCGGACTCGGACTCGGGCTCATGGGCTCATGAGGCATAATATGGCATTTTGTTGGCGCACTTTGCACTTAGCACGTCAACATCGTCGCTAGGTGCATAGTACGCTTTAGTTGCGCTCGTTGTGCGAGCCACTTGCGCTGCCACGTTGCGCAAGCCCAGTTGCGCTGCCCAGTTGCGTATACCCAGTTGCGCAAGCCCAGTTGCGCTGCCCAGGTGCGCGCCCAGGTTGCGCTCAGGTTGCGCTTGGTTGCGCTGGGTTGTGCAGGGTTGTGCTGGGTTGCGCGGGTTGCTCGGGTTGCGCAGGCGTGCTGGTTGCGCGGCGTGCACGGTGTGCGCAGTGCGTGTTGTGCGTGCAGTGTGCATAGTTCAGTGTGCGCTCTGTCGGACACAGTGCAAGGAGCGCTGGGTGTGCGCAGTTGGCAGCAGAACGTGCGTTTGCATGTTCTGGGCGGTTGCTACATGTTCGGGGTGGTTATTACCACGTCCCTAACTTTGTGGCAACCGACCAGTTGCTGCAGGGCTAATATAAGGCATCCTTTCTCTCAAGGCTTGTTACAGAGTAAAAAAAGAGAAGCCACCACAGAAAGTTTACGAAGTGTTCTTTAGCACAAGTAAACAGAGAATTCAGACGTGTTCTTTAACACAGTTCTGATCGGAGCCTTCGAGAGAGAGGAAAGGCGTCACACTAGCGTTGCTTTTGCGTGGGAGTTCGTATCCATCAGAGGAGTCAGAAGAGCAGGAGTGTTCCAAGTTCTCCGACGAACTTGCTGGTTCCTGGAAGCTGTTCGTTTAGGGCGAATAAAGCTTTGAGCAACGGTGATCATTCACCCCAGCAGGCCATCTTCTATCTTTCGCCTGTCATCTTCTTTGCTGCTGTGATTACGAAATCTTTTTAGATTCTCGTAATATCATAACGATATCTTTTTAGATCTTCGTTATACTTGCGCAACCTTCCTAGAAGTGTTGCATTGGAACATTGTTTTTACAATTGTTTCATATTCTCAGCTTTTCATCAAAAAATTGTGCCCCGGCACTAACATTGAAATCATTATAGTACCCTTCTTTTGAGTATCGGAATCTGCGATATCGATAGTATCGGCACTTTTGGATCTGATTAACAAATTTTGGGTATCAGAAACCAAATTAATATTTAATAGTAAATTATTTAAAATGATGATAAAATGTTAATACAATTAGTTATATTTTTACTTAGTTTTGAAACTGAATGAAATAATAGTCATCCTTGCCATTTGGTTTATCTGCGATAGATAACCTTTTTCGTTACATGCTTTAATAAATTTATTATATTTTTACACCCTTGTTGACGTTCAATTTTTTTGTCAATTTGAATAGAAAATAGACCCTCATTGTCGGTATCGGTCCCGTTCGGTGTCAGATCGGGACAAACCAAACCGTATTGGTATCGGCCGATACTGCAAACTTTTGAGAACCAATAAGGGACTTTAGTCCCACATTGGAATATGTAGTATGAAGAGGAGTTGGAACCTCTATAAGTAGCAAGTAGTAGCCCATCAATAAAATCATCCCATTATTCACTTCTACATAGTATCAGAGCCATAACTCATCCACCCATCTCTCCCTCACACAAAAAAAAAACAAAAAAAAAAATTTTCCCCTCCTGCTCCCGACTCCAAGCCTCCTTTCCTAGTGGCTTTCGACTCCAGGCCCCCCCGCTGCCCCCAGTTGCTGATCCCATAGAGAGATCACCAACCCCTCCCCCCTCCCGCTGCTGGAGTCCTCCCCCGGCTGCCGGATTACCCCTCACCCCACCCCCCATCCCCTACTTCCGCTGTTGCCAACCCCACCCCCCTTCCCTGCTGCTGCCGACCCCCGCCCATGCAGCTGCTGACCCCCCTTCCCCGCTGCTGCCGGACCCCCCCAACCCCTCTGCCTCCTTGTTTTTACTTGGTGTGCCGGATCCCCCTCCATTTCCACCTTTTTGTTTTTACTTGGTGTGCCAGATCTTTCCTACCGCTTCCTTGTTTTTACTTGGAGTGTCGGTTCCCCTCCCCTCCTTGTTTATACTTGGAGTGCTGGAACAATCGATCATGCAAGGAGTAACGACCCACGTTGTTGTTTTCTTTGTTCGATGTAATGCTGTTATAGTTGCTCGTATACCTGAGGAATATCTGTGAGGCGGCTCCTTGTTGTTCCTTCCAGTCTCAACAGTTGACTACGAAGACACAAGAGATCGGGACACAAAAGTAGTTAGACGACAAACGACAAAGACGACGACTTGGGATACAACAGGACCTCACACAGATAGACGACGTTATGGATGCAATCAGTGAAAAACTGACGGCACAGGAGATGCAGGCCTTGTTTGATGATATCTTGTCCAAAAGATTGACCGAGGCGACCCCACGTGTGACCCATACTGATGTAGTTCCGTCACCTTACAAGATGGGGAAGTTGGAAAAGCTAGAGACAAAGTTGGAAGGAACTTCCAACTTGTCACGACCCGCACCCACTTTTCGGACGCGAGCTCGTGAGCAAGCCAGCGACGCATCAAGCGGACTCCAGCCCGACTCGATACGTAAACGCTGTCACGGCTAGGGTAAGCTGCCAAAACATGGCAAACAAATCTATATCTCAAATCCACAATAAGAGTACGAAATATAAATGAACAAGTATGGGCCGTGCTCTGCAGCCCACTAGTACATATGTCCGATAAGACTCTAAAGAAAGTAACAAGAGTCTAAAACTGAATCAGGAAACAGGATATCTCATGATAAGGTATGAAAGCACGAGCGGATAATAAACGTAATAACGATACCTAATCCTGCAAGCGTATCATCACTTCCACCATCCAGAACTACTAGCTAACTCCATGCAACCACTAAACCTGAAGAGATTATCAGGTCCTCAGGGGACATAGCAAGATACATAAAAAATACCTATATAGCAGTTTATCATGCAATAAAGAAAATACAGGAAATAAACAGGAAATGACCAATCAACACGAAAATACGACTATGCCCGACTGAAAGAACCACTACGCATAAACGAACTGCTGGAGAAGAACAAGAAAACACGATGTCACGATGTCAACGGATAACCAATCGAATACTCAAACCCTCGTCCCTAGTGTGGACTCCCAGGTTTGAACAACTACTAACCCTCGCCCCTAATGTAGACTCACAGGTTAGCTTCAAGAAAACACCCTCGCCCCTAATGTGGACTCGTAGGTACGGAACAGATAACTACTAACCATCGCCCCTAGTGTGGACTCGCAGGTTAGCTTCAAGAAAAACACCCTTGCCCCTAATGTTGGCTCGCATGTGCGGAACAGATAACTACTAATATCAGGACCCGCACCCTGATTAGGGGCACGAGAAGTGGGTACGTCTAGCCTACGCCGCAGCATCGGCGGTAGAACGCTGTCTAGGTCATCTAGAAATACTACAACTAAACAGATAAAGGTACCTGTACAGTATATACACTCCGAATGGAGGTGACATCGCAATACAGTCTCAATCACATAAACAAACTAGGATAGATAGCACGAAAGAAAATATGATAGATGAAGCAAGAAATAAGTTCAAGATCCACACAAGTCCAAGACTAAACATAACATCACAGAATATAATATAATACTACAGTCTGAAAAGTACTAGCTGGCTCGCAGGTCAGGCAAACCTAACTAAACTACACTACACAGGGGGAGCAAAGTCTAGTGGCTCTACTAACAAGCTACGGTCCAAGTCTACTCTATCTAACCCGTCCCCATAATAGGTCGGGCAATCAGCCTCTGAATCATCTGTAAAATTTGTCAACGGTATCCTGTCAGAAAAATGAGCAAGTACAAACACCAACAGCAGTTTCATGTGAATTGATAAATACTATAAGAGACAGTACAATGAAATACAAGACAAAGATATATGAAGACTTGGGAACCGTTCAAAAGCCGAGTTACAACCCTTAAACCAAACAAGGATCGGGGTTGTAACCCTTCTTTCAAACAGGACTTAGTCTCAAATCATGGTACAGTATAAAGGCAGGTAGAGCATGTGAGTAAATAAAATCATAGCATGGTGAGAAGTACAGAAAGTAAAACTGAACTGGATATATGATACAACAATAAATGTAAAATGTGATTTGAATTATTAGAGCGATATGTGATCGGCTAGAGAGTCAGGGTAGGATTATCCACTTGGCCCGACAATTACAGGAAAATCTCTGGAAAGGGTCATGCCGGCCAACCTGGATAACCCTGCAAGGGGTGTCTGCTACACCCTACGTGAGGTGAGGGTGACGCTAGCAAAATAAGGACATGGGGCTTTGATCACATAACCCCTAATAATTCCCCCATCCCCGAATAGTATACGGATCCGGACATAGCACGTCATGACGTGGGATTCCCTAAGAGGGGAGCAAGTCCTCTTCAGAAATCGGCGTCAATACAAGTACAAGAATCAAGACCAAGCAAGTACCAGTATCCCAAGAAATCCAGAAATGACATCTCATGACCGGAATCCGATAATACTAGTCCGTGAACTCTCGTGTCGAGAATCAAGTAAGATACTACAACTGAATCAGATATAGTAGATATCAAGACAATGAAAACTATCAGTGAATGTACTCGCCTGTGGTCTTGAGCTGATAAGGTGAACAGACGCTCAGAGTAATCACAGACCTAAAGATGAGACACTACAAGTCAAAACATGGTTTAATAATGAAAGAAAAGCTAATCTAATCATGATATGCAAGTCTAAGTCAAAACTAGGTCAAACTAAGTCACACCAAGCTAAACTAGGTCACACTAGGACAACCAAGGTCAAACAAGGTCACAGGAAGTCAATCCAAGTCAAACTAGGTCAATTTGGGTCAAGGTTGACTTACAGTTGACTTTTGGTCAAAAAATCAACTCTGGTCAACACTGAGTCAACCCTAGGTCAAACAAGTCAAATGTTGACTAACAATTGATTTTCAGTCAACTGGTCAACTCTGGTTTGGTTTTGGTTAATTCTAAGTCAAGTGTTGACATAAAATTGACTTTTGGTCAAAAAGTCAACTCTTGGTCAACGGAGGTCAAGACTAGCCTAAACTACCCTCATCTAGTCATCACCTACCAAGACAACTTATTTCTAACCCCATCTTAGAAGTCAAACTCAATATCTCATCAATACCCTATTTCCTACATTTACCCTTCTCATTCTCCTTCTCATTCTCCTCCTCATTCTCCTTCCCATTCTCCTTCCCATTCTCCTCCTCATTCTCCTTCCCATTTTCCTCCTTCTCATTCTCCTCCTCATTCTTCTCCTTCTCATTCTCCTTCTCATTCTCCTTCTTATTCTCCTCCTCATTCTCCTCCTCATTCTCCTCCTTCTCATTCTCCTTCTCATTCTCCTCTTCATTCTCCTCCTTATTCTCTGTCTCATTCTCCTTCCCATTCTCCTTCCTATTTTCCTCCTCATTCTCCGTCTCATTCTCCTTCCTATTCTCCTTCCTATTCTCCTCCTCATTCTCCTTCCTATTCTCTCTCTCTATATATATATATATATATATATCTAACTATCTAACCATCTATCTATATATATATATATATATATATATATATATATATATATACATTCACATACATATCTATATATAAATACATACACACACACATGAAAATATACATAGGGACAAAAAATAATATATATATATATATATATATATATATATATATAAAAAAAAAAAAAAAAATATATATATATATATATATATATATATATATATATATATATATATATATATATATATATATATTTTTATATATATATATATATATATATATATATATATATATTTTTATATATATATATATATATATATATAGGGACACACAAGAACAACATCTAAATCTGAAATTAAAATAAGAATAATCAATCACACAAATATTAATCACATGGTGTGTCCAAAATTGGGGGTTTCCCACATGGACACAAAGCACAACACAAATAACACTCCTATGACCTCCAAATGGACACGAAATGGACACAAATGGAGATACAACCATGGGGGTCATTCCTACGGGTTCAAAATAATCCTATATGTATGTTGGGGTGGTTTAGAGGAGAGGTTAAACCTCCCGGGAGAGAGATTCAAAGGAAAAACCTTCCGACACGACACCGACACGTAGAGATTCCAAATGGACGCGAACGAGCTCCGAATCCTCCCAAACTTTGCTAGCTCCTTCCTTTCATGGAGTAGAAGAGAAAAGAAGAATATTTGGTGGAAGAAATGGTGGATTTGGAGATGAAATCAATAGAGTTGCTCTCTTGAAATTTGGGAAAGAATAACAAAGAGAAAGTTGTAGATAGAAATGAAATGGAGAGAGAGAGAGGTTGCTTTGGAGTGAAGCAAAGGAGAGGGGGTGCTCCATACATAGTCGGCCACATCCTAGAGGGTTGGGGGCATTTGGCAATTTACCAAAATGCCCTCCAAGTCAAAGAAATGAGTGGTTTGAGTTGGGGTCAAAATGGTAACTTGAAAACTCCAAATTTCAAGTTCTAAATCAAATTCTAATCCCTAATCCCACTAAAATCAAATGGGATTAGTCAAATATAAATATCTGGGTTTGGTCATGACAAGTTGGTCGGTTCCAGTTGGGTCCCGATCAGAGTCTAAGCTACCCCGGGTCCCCGATACAAGTCGGAATGAGCTAAAATTCGAATCCGACTCAAATAACCCCAAAATAATATCATAATTAATAAAATAATTTTCAAAATTATTTAAAAGTACAAAATGACAAAAATACCTCCGTTCCTAAAAACTGGGGGTGACAACTAACCCTCGCCCCTAGTGTGGACTCGCAGGTGCAGACAGATATCTACTAACCCTCATCCCTAGTGTGGACTCGCAGGTTAGCTTTACGAAATCAAAGTACAAATAGCTACTAACCCTCGCCCCTAATGTGGACTCGTAGGTTAGCTTCAAGAATTCAAGGTACAGCAGTTTCGTCATGACTTAATCATTCTATGACACGATGTGACTCAGTCCAAGTACAGTGATGACACGACATAACCCAATTACGATACACGAGAGAACCAATCCAATATGAACTACAAAATTAACTATGAATAAAAACTATATATATATATATATATATACTAGCATGCACGATGTACAAATCATATGTCAATAATAAACTAGTAAAACTATATAATAATAAAATATGCATGTAAATAAACTGTAGAGGGAGGCAAGGTATCTTGCCTGGTGGTAGCGCGAAGATCCAATAATATACCGTCAACTAGTACGCCATACAGTCCAAATCTCACAATTGTCTCCGAAAGCTGAAACAGACATTGCCAGCATTTTTAGAATAGTCAAATTAGCTAAAATTGCCTGTCCTTAAGTCCAATTCTGGACACAGGAGCAAAACGTAATTTCGGGTCAAAACGGTATCCGCCGTTGGACCCGCTTTGCACCGAAAAGCGTGCCAGAGTCAATGGTCTCTAAATTCTTCAAACTACATGTCTACGAATTCGTTTTGATGATACTAACCCAACGATATGTCCAATTTTGGATTTCGGTGGGTCGTGCACAAAATCGCCCGTTGAATCGGATCGTGGGGCCCACGAAACGGCGATCCGATCAACTGTCTCAAAATTGGACCAAACTTAGCATATAGGACCAAAAAAATGATACTGTCCTGTTGGTGCAAGTTTCTTCTCGATCTGACGAACGTGCACAAAGTAATTGAGAAATTTGCACAGAGACCGATACGGTGAATTTCGACGGATACGTATCAAATTCGTCGCACACACGCAACCAATTTAAATTCCGTCAAAACCCACACGTCCGCGAAGCCATTACGCATCTTTCGATTCTTTCGGTTCGAGACCACGTCGCTCGGATTGGCGGGACGCACGTCGTATCGGAGGATTTTTTTAAGAATTCTACAGTTTTATAAAACAGTTTTTTGACAGTTTTGGAATCCAGTTTCCTCGACCTATAGTCGATTAAATAACAATCTACAAAAAGGATTCTAGAGTCCTATAGGTTGTATATTCACAGGAATCAACGTCTCGTAATTTAATTAAACACGTAAAGAGATAAACGGCTACGAATACGTGCACCTGGCTGTGAATTGCTGCTGACTGCTCTGTTCTATCCGTGCTCGTGGGCGGCGTTCAGGCGGTTGGTTCGTCGGCGATCCACGCGGAGGCGCTTGACCGATGGAGAGTGAGGACGCACATGCGAGGTTCCCAGGCGACGTGGATGGCTCTAGGTCACGTGTGTGGTTGCTGCTATTACTCTGTTGCTGTTGCCGTTATTTCTGCTTTTACGGCCTTACTACGGCTCTGTCGTCGGCCGACGGCCGCCCGCGGCGACGCTAGAGCGCGTGCGGGGCAGGGGCGCCTGTGTGGTCGCCAGGATAGGGGAGGTTCGGCTAGGTTTTAGGTTTTTGATCGATCGCTCAAACTTAAATACGAGTATTCTGTTATCAAACAGAATGGGGGGCGGTTATCCTGGGCTCTGTTCGGCCGAGAGGTTCTGGGAATAACTTGGGGCTGGGCTTGTTGTGGCTTGGCCCGAGCTCAGCTGGGCTGGGTTTGTTGTTAATGGTTTTCCTTTTTCTTTTTTTAAAATATATATATATATATATATATATATATAAGAGAAAAAACAAATATATATATATATATATATATATATATATATATATATATATATATTTATATATATATATATATATATATATATATATATATATATATATATATATATATATATATATATATATATATATATTTGTTTTTTCTCTTATATTTTTTTTTCTCTTATATTTGTTTTTTCTCTTATATATATATATATATATATATATATATATATATATATATATATATATATATATATATATATATATATATATATATATATATATATATATATATATATAAAATATATATATATATATATATATATTCTTTTTTTTCTCCTTTTTTTCTTTTTTCTTTTTTTCTTTTTTCTTTTTTCTCCTTTTTTCTTTATATATATATATATATACACACATATATATATATATATATATATATATATATATATATATATATATATATATATATATATATATATATATATATATATATATATATATATATAATATATATAATATGTATATATGTATATACTTTAATAAATTATAAATGTATTTACACACCTATATGTATATGTACAACATGTATTCATGTATATACCCAAATAAATTATAAATGCATTTACATGCCTATTTATTCAATATATATATATATATATATCCTGATATTTATACATATATACATATATATATATATATATATATATATATATATATATATATATATATATATATATATATATTATATATATATATATATATATATATATATACTTATATATATATATATATACCACAAATTTTATATAGACAATAAAATATTTTAAATATAATCAATATTAATAATATCTAATAGTAATAAATATATTTATTTAATCACCACAAAATAATAATAAAATAATTAAATGGTGGTTTGGTGAATCCACACTATTCACCTTTATCCGGGTCCCAAAAAATGTACAAATATGGTGAAACAATATTTAATAATAAAAATACCAATTTTGTACAAATATTTAAATAATTAAAAATGTACATCAATATCCAAAATAATTTAGAAAATATTTGTACACACATAAAATATGCCTACATGGTCGTCTTTGGTCTCACTACATACCTACAAAGGCTTGGATTCGGTTCGGGCCCAGTTCGGGCTAAGTTGGTACAATCGGGTCATCTAAAATCAATATATCTAATTAATAAATAAATATTTTATCGGTGGGGGTTAAGTCGCAACTTTATCTGGTTTTCCTAGTTATGACACACTTATGGCTGGGTCTTCTTTGGCATGGCTAATACACTAGTCAAGGCACGTCACTACACTATCCGTGGCATAATTCCTAGTCACCTTGTACTCCAATTCCTAACCATGACTAAAATCATCTACCGTGATAATTAACTAAATAATTATTTATAAAAAAATTCTAGAAATCACTACTTAAATCAAATAAACAATAAAAAATATTTTAAAACTTTTTCGGGAAGGGGAGCTACAAATCTACCCACCTTAAAATAATTTTGTCCTCGAAATTCTAATTCATAACTATTCCTTAAAATTTAAAGTCCACTATTACCTTAATCTCCTCAAATTTATTTTCTCAAAAATAGTTTATATCCTCCTCCTAATCATTTTATAACTCTGAATACTTGAGGACTTCTACCCACCTTTGGTCACACTAGTCCTTAACATACGGTCACTAAAATCTTATAATCATCTAACTTGTTGCTAACAATTCTACCAACAGATATCTAGGGTGTATGGCATCTATAATCCCTTATATCTATAAACAATCAAAACTCAATAATCAAGTAATATTATATTATAACTTAAGAATTTCTGATAAATCTTAGACAGCACGATCGTTCATCTCCTCGAGATATGTAACGTCCCAGTCCCATAATACGTAGGACTAAGTACATCAGCATGCCAGCTGCACGTATACAAGGAATACACCAATATGTGGTATCCCCGTATTGGTACGTAAGCTGTAATAATGAAATATGATAAGCCACAATAATATAACTAAATCTCATCCACAGCTCAACACAGAGAATATAATAAGTCCACTAAATAAGATAAATGATGAAATCAAAATATAGCCGGGTGGACATTCCCACCCAAACAGCTATGGAAAAATAGTCTCAACTAAATGGAGTCCAACATCCTCAAACAGCAAGAAAGATGATAAAAAGATGTCCAATACATGGTCTCAGATAATAAAGAATAAAACTAAGTATGGGCAGGAGATGCCTCGTCACCGATGTATGATGGATCCAATGCTGCACCGTATTCCTCGGGATAGTCATACTCGTAGGGAAGTAGGGTACCTTGAGTGGGAAAACTGCTCCGTGGGTGACGAGGGGCTGACTTCCGATGCTCCGTTCGTCGCACACAAAACTTCGTCGCTGGTGAAACGAACTCGTAGACGAAGAGGGTATGTTCTGCCGCAATTTTCGTTTTGGAACTCTAAGATTTTGAGGTTTGTGGAGAAAGTTATATACATAACAAGTTGGCCCCACTCTTAATACTAGTGGGGTTAGGATTTCACAAATTTCCCACAATCTTAACTGCACTCGCGCGGGGGGGTAGTTTTGCTGCTGATGCAGAGGTGGGCCCGCCCACTTAAGTGGGCGGCTGCAGTTTTTTTATTTATTATTTTTTTCTTTTTCTTTTCTTTTCTTTATTACCAAAAAGTTAAGTATATATATATATATATATATATATATATATATATATATATATATATATATATATATATATATATATATATATATATTTCAAGCTAGCAAAATTTTTCAAAAAATTACAAATAAATTCTTAAAAATCCTAGATTTTATTATATTCCTTATTTAATTGAAATACGAACATGCACACATATAATAATATATATATACACACATACATTAATTATACTAATAAACTAGTAGTAAATAAATCCATAAATAATGAAATGCATAACGAAAATTAATTAAATTATAAAAAATCAATTATAAATTATGGGGGTTTACATCCTACCCAACTTAAAGAAAATTTCGTCCTCGAAATTAAACTAAGGTCGGGAGATCAAATGCAATGCAAGGAAATTGATAGTAACTCAAGAGTTTAAATGCAAGACATACCTTCGTCTTCGAACAAATGCGGGTAGCGATTTCGGATGTCGTCCTCGCGCTCCCAAGTGGACTCCCCTGGCGAGTGATGCTTTCATACCATGCGAACCAATGGAATAGATTGATTCTGCAACACCTTCACTCGGCGATCGAGGATACCTACTGGTTGCTCTTCGTACGACAAATTCGTTCCAACTGTGATCTCGGAGTGATCAAGCACGTGATTGTCGTCCGCCACGTACCTCCTCAGTTGAGATACATGAAATACGTTATGCACTCGCTCTAGCGACGGTGGCAAGGCCAATCTATAGGCAACCTCTTCAACACGTTCTAAGATATCGAAAGGTCCGATGTACGTTGGACTCAACTTGCCACGTCCTCCGAATTGAATCGTGCCTCTAGTGGGGGATATCTTCAAGAACACATGGTCGCCCTCTTTGAACTCCAAAGATCGACGACGATTATCTGCCCACTGCTTCAAACGATCCTGCGCTGCTCGCAGGTGGCCCTGGATTTTCTTCACTGACTCCACTGTGCTCAAGACTAACTCGAAACCCAATAGCTGTCGCTCTCCTATGTCGTTCCAACAAACAAGAGACCGACACTTCCTACCATACAACGCCTCAAACGGAGCCATTTGAATGCTCGCTTGATAGCTATTATTGTAGGAAAACTCAACAAGATGAAGATGGTCCTCCCATGAACCGCCAAAGTCAAGCATGCATGCTCTCAACATATCCTCTAGTGTCTGAATGGTATGCTCCGACTGGCCGTCTGTCTACGGATGATATATTGTGCTCAACTTCAATCGGGTGCCCAAACTCTCTTGCATGCTCCTCCAAAAGTGCGAGGTAAATCTCGAGTCACGGTCCGACACAATACTAACAGGCACACTGTGTAATCTCATAATCTGCTCCATATACATCTCTGCCAATACCTCTGTCAACTGGCCCACTCTAAAAGGTAAGAAATGGGCTGACTTCGTAAGTCTATCAACAATCACCCACACTGCGTCACGTCCCCTAGGACTCCGAGAAAAACCCGTGACGAAATCCAAAGTAATGTGCTCCCACTTCCACTCGGAAATGGGTAGCGGCCGCAATAATTCGACCGTCCTCTGGTGCTCCCCCTTCACTTGTTGACATACTAAGCACTTGGCAACGAAACGAGCTATCTCTCGCTTCATTCTGTGCCACTAATAATACTATCATAAGTCGCGGTACATCTTGGTTCCTCCGGGATGAATTGAGTAAGTCGAACTGTGGGCCTCTGCCATCAGCTCCTGCCGTATCTCTCCTTTAGGAACATAAATACGATCACCACATCGTAATGTCCCATCGGGATGGATCCTCAATCCCGTCTGCTCTCCTGCTTCAGTCCTCTCTCTGAGACGCCAAAATCTAGCATTAGTGGGCAATGCTGCCTTGATGCGCTCTACCAATGATGATTGCACTTGGAGGTTGGCTAATACGCCATCGGCTCCAGACAATACTACCTCAATACCAAGCTGCTCCAAGTCTCTAATCAACTCCTTCTGCGTAGTCAAAAAGTGTGCCATGGGCTTACGGCTTAATGCGTCTGCCACGACATTAGCCTTGCCCGGATGATAATGTAGCTCGATCTCATAATCCTTCATCAACTCCAACCAACGTCGTTGTCGCATATTCAACTCCTTTTTTGTGAACACGTACTTGAGGCTCTTATGATCGGTGTAGATATCAACATTCTCGTCGTACAAGTATTGTCTCCATAACTTCAAAGCAAAGATAACCACTGCAAGCTCTAGATCATGGGTCGAATAATTTTTCTCGTGCACCCTCAACTGTCACGATACATAGGCTACTACACGTCAGTGCTGTATCAATACGCATCCTAATCCTTTCCCGGATGCGTCACTGTAGATCATAAATCCTCCAGGACCCGATGGTAGTGTCAAGATCGGAGCTGTGGTCAATCGCTTCTTCAACTCGTCAAAGGCAGCTTGACACTCGTCTTTTCATACAAACTCCTGATCCTTGCAAGTTAATCGAGTCATTGGCCTCGCTATTAGAGAGAAATCTTCTACGAACCTTCGGTAGTAATCCGCAAGTCCGAGGAAACTTCTCACCTCAGAAGCTGATGTGGGAGCGGGCCATGATTTAACTGCTGTGATCTTCTCTGGGTCTACTGATATACCATCGCCCGTAATAACATGACCAAGAAATGATACCTCCTTGAGAAAGAAATCACACTTGCTAAGCTTCGCAAAGAGTCTCTCATTCCTCAATGTTTCCAAAACTATCCGTAGATGCTGCTCATGCTCCTCTTGACTCTTGGAGTAAATCAAGATATCATCTATAAAGACTAATACAAATTTGTCCAAGTACTGGTGAAAGATCTTGTTCATTAAATTCATGAAAACTGCGGAAGCATTGGTCAAACCGAAAGGCATGACCAAGAACTCATAGTGTCCATACCTTGATCGAAAAGCCGTCTTTATAATATCTTCCTTCCGAACCTTCAATTGGTGATAGTCTGATCGTAAGTCGATCTTGGAGAATACTTTTGCTCCACTCAGTTGATCAAATAGATCGTCTATACGAGATAATGGGTACTTGTTCTTCACTGTCACTGCATTTAATGCTCTATAGTCGATGCACATACGCACGGTCCCGTCTTTCTTAGGCACAAAAAGAACGGGTGCTCCCCACGGTGACGCACTGGCACGAATAAAGCCCTTCTCCAATAAGTCATCAATCTGTGTCTTTATCTCTACCAACTCTTTGGGTGCTAGCCGATAAACTCGAGATGAAATAGGCTCGGCTCCCGGAATAAGTTTAATAGAAAACTCAATGTCTCGGTCAGGGGGCAGTCCTGGCAATTCCTCGGGGAATACATCTTCGAAATCGATGATGATAGGGTGTTGAGGGGTGTCTTACATCATCATGTGAGTCTTCGATGTAGGTGCATCGCTCCTCCAGGCTTCCTCTTTGGTAAACTCAAACTCCGCATCACTCGGTGGTCTAAAGACGATACTGCCCCTATGGCAGTCAATGAGAGCGAAATGCTGGCTCAACCAGTGTCACGTCCCAGAACCAGAATACTGGAGAGCGGGGGAATGACTCAGCCAGCTACGTATTACGGGTAGAGAAATATCGTATAGTACGATCAATGCTGTCTAAAAGACGAGGGGGTGCATACCTATGAAAGTCTCGCTATGGTCACTTCACATCTATTGTCTCAATCATTCCAACAAGAAAAAGTAATAGAGAACATGTAAGACAAAGCAGTAAGGCGTCCCGAACGCTCAGTCAAAATATTCTTGATATCTGGCTTTACAAAATATAGCCAGGTGGTGTAGCAAAGTATACACAATTGTTATCAGCTGCAGCCTGACTTAGTTACAATTATGTAAAAGTAAGTACAAGACGATCCGACTAACATGTCGGTGCCAAACGACAAGTATAAAGTAAATAACAAAACGAGCGGGAAGGTAAGGAGCCCACTCGAGTCCGTCTGCGGTCATTCCTCTAGTATTGACCATCTTGGAGGTGGAAGTAAGCTGAGTCCTCGGGAGCCGGCTCTAAATCTGGCTATGCAAAACTAGAGAGGTTAGACCTCTAATAGCAAGTACCGCAAGGAAGCACGATATGATAAATTAGAACCAGTAATAAGAAATATGATAAATAGATCTCTGCTAGCTACTGGGATTCACATAACATCACGACACTTCAGACCAACCTCCCAACCAAATAAGGACATAAGTTGGCCCGTCATGTCCTGACATTCTGATCATCTCAGTTAGGTAACAGAGTAGATACAGTACACAACAAGTCGATTTAACGGCCACTCAACTACTACGGCTTGCTATGGTGAGTTCCAAGTTATCCTGGAATTATGCAATGAGGATTCCTCAGTTCTTACTATGTGCAAGCAAGGCTAGTCTATCAAGTCAATCAATTACGCCAATCATGAATTAGACGAGTCCCAGCGGGACGCCCGTCATCAATATACAATATACAATAAATAATATAAGCAGATACCGCTCCCTGCTCGTGTGGCAGATTTGCAGTATCTGTGGGAACCAGCCGGCTGTCGGGCACTTAATAGTCCCAGAGAGGGCTGCCATGTAAGAACTCGGGAATCCATTCTCTCCATGTAATCATTATTTTATTTAGCTTAATAGCCTCTATGTTAAGTGAAATCCTATACCGTGGATCATGGTCATTCAGAATGAGTACTTCCGTACAGAGTACGATATACCCAACTCTACAACGATACCCGTGCGGTTAGGTTGTAGGTCTTACATAGCGTAATGCAACAATCAAAACTATCCACGGAATAATCATGCCTTGACCATAAAGTACACATGCTGCTTTTGTAAAATAAATAAATAAATAAATAAATAAATAAATAAATAAATAAATGAATTGAAGCCTGCATGTGTCTGTATGCCAATGTTCGGGATCAACCAGTTGATTACAATAGGTCATAGTTAATATGAACGTGTCTCGTTCATTCAATTCAATAAGACGACTAGCCAGTCTCTTAATTCCAACTAGGAACGCATGATCAATTATTTAAATCAAGATATCAATCGATGTTAATTAATGTCAAGATAACAATTAATGTTAATAAATGCTAAGATAATCAATCAATGTCAATTCGGGATAAGAATCGGCCAAAAAGGCATTGGGGCCAGAGTTCATGCGGCCAGGAATTTATTGATTCATGCGGCTGAGTAAAACATGCATATGCGGCTCGGGAATAATGAGTCCATGCGGCTGGGGATAGGGACTCTATGCGGCTCGGGTCACTAGCTCATGCGGCCGGGGTCGATCGGGTCTATGCGGCCAGAGAATGGTAAGCCTATATGCGGCTGAAAATATGCATATGTGGCTCGGGAATAATGAAAGTCACATGCGGCTGGGATTCACCAATCCTATGCGGCTGAGACGTCATACGGTCATACGGCTCGAAAGCCGAGCCTTATGCGGCTGGGATAGACTGAATGTATATGCGGCTGGATAATATACATGCGGGCTAAGAAACAAAATAAGTCATACGACTAGAATTAACAAAGCCTTATGCGGCTGAAAAGTCTATGCGGCCCAAGATCGTGCGGTCAAGTGTTCCCATACGGCCGAAGGGGTATGATCCCTACGCGGCTCGAAATAAGAAGCTCATGCGGTTGAAAAATCCATGATTCATGCGGCTGAAAAGCGTCAAGCTTACGAGGCTCGGAATAACACGCGGCCAGGTGCTCCATGCGGCCGGACACTCCATGCGGCCGAAACTGCTCAGAGTTCATACGGATGAAGAAGACTTGTCGCATGAAAAACTCATACGGTCAAGCACTGCCATGTGGCTGAACTGTTCTTCTTCTCCGAACTTCGGAAAATAGAACCATAGGAGCCATTGCTTCCAATCTCTCTAAATCCTTCAGTTTAAGCCCAAATCTGGACTTCCATAGGTCAAAATGGGGTAGAACGAAATTCTCTACAACATGGAACCATCAAAACTTGAAAAATAACAAAGTTACTAGATCAAAACCTAAGAAATATAAAAATGCATTAAACTTAGATCTACATGAAATGAGCCATGAAAATTGAAAATGCTAAGTACTAAAGTATCTAAGAATCTTGAGAGAAAGACAATGGAACAACAAAAATAGAAATCCATCAAGAAGCAAGTTGGCACTTGCCTATGCGGCTGGGTAGATGGGGGAGAGTTTATGAGGAAGAAGAAGAGTAATGGTGAAGTAATAAAGAGAGAGAAATGGAATGGGGCTTTTAAATGAAGGAGTGGAGGTAGGTGGGGGGTTGGGTTCATGTTGAACCATCCAAGGCCAAAAAATAAACCAACTCGGACCGAACCCAAAAGCAAAGCAGAAAGTAAAATGCAGAAAGATAATTAGCAGAAAATTAAAGGAATTTAAATACAGAACAATACATGATAAATATTAAATAAATATATTCCAGCAGTACATGTATTTAAAATACGTATTCTGGGAACGGAAAGTGACATCTCTACCTTCCTTAGAAAAATTCCGTCATCGGAATTTCAATTCCAAGCAGGATAGAAATATCAAAGCTAAACTAATCTAAGTACAAGTAAATTGAGTAAGCAATTATTCTACAATGTCAATAGCAAGTAACTTATCTATATTGAACATTCTACGACATCAAGCAATTCTACTCATAAGGTGACAAGCATAAGAAGTTGAAACAATCAAGGTATACAGAAAGAGATATACCTTGTGAGTCAAATAGGTACGGATACCGTGATCGGATATCATCCTCACGTTTCTACGTTGACTCCCCTAAAGAGTGATGACTCCAAGCAACCCGGACAAGGCTAATTGTTCGGTTCTTGAGTATCTTCTCTCTTCGGTCCAAAATAGACACAGGCTATTCCTCGTAAGACAGGTTGGTACCAACAACCAGCTCAGAATGATCAAGGATATGGCTTGGATCCGATACATACCTTCACAACTGAGATACATGAAATACGTCATGCACCTCTCGTAACGAAGGTGGAAGGGATAAACGATAAGCAACATCGTCTATCCTATCAAGGATAACAAATGGGCCCACGCATCGCAGACTCAATTTCCTACGAACTCCAAATCTAATAACCCCACGAGTAGGTGAGATCCGTAAGAACACGTGATTCCCAATAGAAAAATCTAGCGGTCTACGATGCTGGTCCGCCCAATGACGATGCCGATCTTGAGCAACGCAAAGTCGCTCTCTAATTCCCTTAACCACTTCAACTGTCTAAAGAATCATTTTTGGGCCTAGCATCTTCCTCTCTCCGATATCATCTCATGCTAGTGGCGACCTACACTTCTTACCATATAGTGCTTCAAATGGTGCCATCTGGATACTGGCTTTATAACTGTTATTGTATGAGAACTCGACTAAGTGCAGGTGGCTCTTCCAAGACCCTCCAAAATCCAGAGTGCAAGCTCGTAACATATCTTCTAAAGTCTGAATTATTCTTTCTGATTGCCGGTCCGTCTGTGGATGGTAAGCCGTACTAAATCTTAACTTAGTATCCAAACTATGATGTAAGCTCTTCCAGAAATGTGATATAAAACGGGTATCTCTGTCTGACACAATACTGACAGGGACTCCATGCTGTTTGACTATCTGCTGCATATACAACTCTGCCAACTTTTTTGTAGATTGCCCTACTCTGAAAGGAAGAAAGTGTGCCACCTTTGTAAGACGATCTACTATCACCCAAATAGCATCTTTACCACTTGGTGATCTCGGTAAATCGGTCACAAAGTCCATTGTAATATGTTCCCATTTCTATTCCGGAATAGGAAGCGGTTGTAACAATCCAGCTGGCCTCTGTTGTTCTGCCTTCATTTGCTGACATACCAAGCAACGGGAAACAAATTAATCTAGCTATCTCCCTCTTCATTCTGTTCCACCAGAAGTGCTGCTTGATATCTTAGTACATCTTGGTCCCTCCAGGGTGTATAAAATACTGAGAACTGTGAGCTTCTGTCATAACCTCCTGTCTGATATCTCCACTAGGCATACATAAACGTGATCCAAACCTAAGTGTACCATCTTTATGGATTTGCATCTCCTTTCTGAGTCTCGACTCATATTCTGTCCTGAGTTTCTGAATCCTTGGGTCCTGTGCCTGAGCTGTCTTGATCCTATCTACTAAGTCAGATTGAACTTGTAGACTCGCCAGAATTCCTACTTCACTAGGAAGTATAACTTCGATACCCATCTCCTGAAGGTCTTCTAAGATATGCTTCTGTGTTGTCAACATAAATGTGCCGCCTCTCCTGCTGAGAGCATCTGCTACCACATTAGCCTTGCCTGGATGATAATGAAGCTCTACGTCATAATCCTTGATCAACTCCAACCATCTTCTCTGTCTCATGTTCAGTTCCTTCTGAGTAAAGATGTACTTCAGACTTTTGTGGTCTGTGTACATGTTCACTCGATCACCGTACAAGTAATGCCTCCATAGCTTCAAAGCAAATACTACTGCTACCAACTCCAAGTCATGAGTTGGATAATTCTTCTCGTGGTCCCGAAGCTGCCTAGATGCATATGCTATCACCTTCCCATGCTGCATGAGGATGCACCCAAGTCCTGTACCTGATGCATCACAATATACAATAAAACCTCCGGGTCCAACTGGCAATGTAAGAATAGGCGCTGATATCAACTTATGCTTCAGATTCTCAAATGATGCCTGGCATTCTTTCGACCAAACGAATGGCACATCTTTTCGTGTCAAGCGGGTCATGGGTGCCGAAAGTCTCGTAAAGTCTGATACGAACCTTCTATAATATCCTGCTAATCCCAAAAAACTCCGTACATCAGCTACGGTCTTGGGTACTGGCCAAGTCTCTACTGCTTCTACCTTCTTTGGATCCACTGCTACTCTAGTTCCTGATATGATGTGCCCCAAGAATAAAATTTGATCCGTCCAAAACTTACACTTGCTGAGCTTGGCATACAACTGGTTCTCTCTCAGAACCTGTAACACTTTCCGGAGGGGGTTTTCATGCTCCTTTTTTCTGGCTGAGTATACGAGAATGTCGTCAAGAAACACAACGACAAATTGATCCAAGTATGGCATAAAGATGCGGTTCATCAAATCCATGAATATTGCTGGAGCATTGGTCAAACCAAATGGCATTACCAAGAATTCATAATGCCCATACTTCGACCTGAATGCTGTCTTGGGAATATCCTCCTTCCAAACCCTCACTTGATGATACCCTGAACGAAGATCTATCTTGGAGAAAAGTTTAGCTCTGATCAATTGGTCAAACAAGTCGTCGATCCTTGGTAGTGGGTACTTGTTCTTCACTGTTGCCGTATTGAGCTTCCTGTAGTCAATACACAATCTGGATGACCCATACTTCTTTCCTACAAGTACTACTGGTACTGCCCATGGTGATATACTAGCTTGGATGAACTGCTTCTCTTATAATTCCTCTATGTGCTGATATACCTTGGCCTGCTTTGAATCCTCCATTCTGTAAACTCGATCTGATATCGGTTTAGTTCCAGGTACCAATTCTATGCTGAACTCAATATCCCTAACTGGTCGTATACCTGGAAGTTCTTCGGGAAATAAGTCTAGAAACTCTTCAACTACCTTCGGAACTTGAACTTCTTCCATTGCCGTTACTACTCCCTGCTCTTATTGAGTTGCCACTGATCTGACTAAGGTGAACCGCTTCATGCCTGGAATATCAAAAGATACACTCCCTCTATGATAATCTATTATCGCATGATTGTCTTTCAGCCAGTCCATGCCTAAGATAACGTCAAAATTTCCAACAGAAAATTCTATCAACAGGACGGGTAAGGAATGTCCGCAAACTACAACGCTACATGCTAGAATAACTCTACTAACTCCTACGAGCCCATTACCAGTGAGTATATTCAACCTCCCTGGCAATGCCTCGAACTCCATTCCTAGCCGTGTCACAAATTATGTAGATATAAATGAGTGTGATGCTCCCGAATCAAACAATGCTACTGCGGGATATGAGGCAACGAGAATGTTACCTGCCACAACATCTTCCGATGCCAATGCCTCTTCCAAGGACAGAGTGAATGCCTGCCTTCGACCTCCTTGTTGGTTCCTATGTTGCGGCCAAGCCTGGTGCTGCTGCTGGCCCCTGCCTTGGTGATGCTGGGGTGGTCTATGTTGTTGTTGCATCGGCGGTCCCTGCTGCCAAAATATCTGAGCTTGCGACATGAATGGACGTTGTGCCAACGGTCTCACTACCACCGCTGGTCCTCGATACTGGCCTGTCCCTGGTGCTGGCAGAGCAGAAAATTATTGTACTGGTCCTCCTGACCTCAAATTCATGGTACAGGTGGTAACCCGATGATCTAGATTTCCACATATCAAATACAGTCCGTTCAATGTCCGACACACATCTCTAGTGTGCCCTACCTTTCCACAATAAGTGCAGCCCGCTGGGGGTTGCTGGTTCTTCCTTTGTTGCTGTTGCTGCCTTGGTGGTGCTGGCCCTCGTATTGCCACATCGTGAATGCGAACGCCAGGGGATGGTGCTGTTGTTCGTGGTGCTACTTCCCCTTCTCCTTCCATCTGACTGTGGGATCTCTTCTGACCCCCAGTCCTTGCCGTGATCCTCTGAATGGTGATCACATGCCTTCGGGTTGCCGTCAATACTTCGTCAAAAGTCTGATAATTGTGCCCCTCTATCAATTGTAAGAGTTCAAGATGAAACCCTTGTTGGAACCTTATAGCCCTCTGGCTCTCTGTTGCTACCATCTCTGGGGTGAATCTACTCAATCTGTAGAACTCCGCTGCATAAGCATCTACTATCTTATCGGCCTGCTTGAGGTTGATAAACATCTGTTGTAGCTCAAACTGTGCCACAACTCCATAGTACTTCGTCTTGAATCTTGCTGTAAAATCGTCCCAAGCAACGGGACGTCTGATGCCTACTTCCTCTGATTCTCACCAATCATGTACGAGATCCTGAAGTAAAAACTTCACCTGATCCACACGTTCTTCTGCCGGCACCTTAGCTGCTGTCAAAATAGCCTCAATATCCTTAAGCCATACATCTGCTGAGATGGCATCTTCTGTGCCCTCAAAACGGCGGGGGTTATACTTGCAAAATCTGGTTGATGATCCTGAATCTGTCCTCGCCCTTCATTTTAAAGTCGTCTGTAACCCTTGGTTGAGTAGTACGTTCTGCTCCTACAACTGAGCGTGCATGCACTGTTGGGCTAACATCTGATGTTGCTGAGTGGCCATCATCCCTCTCATGATCTCCAGAAGGGCTGGTGTGTCCACTTCCATAGGGGTAGGTGGAACTATTGGTGGTGTAGGAACCTCCGGATACTGCAGTCCAGCTGCTGGTTCCACTATCACTTCTTCTTGGATAGTCTCTTGAGGTAGTTCTGGCCCTTATAGCTGACCAACATGGTCATGTTGTCTATGTTGCCCTTGTTGTTGCTGTCCAATTCTGACAGATGCGGACGAGGTGCCCCTAAGAAAAGGGACAATAGAACAATCAAACGATCGGACAGGGAAGATCAATGAATTCCAAGGATACCGGAAGGTCAAGCTAGGGTCGAGAATCAACGAATCATGAGATCAAGGGGAAACATGTGTGATTGAGACATCTTATAAATAAAATACCCCATAAGTCTGAAATAGACCTGTATGGGCCACCACTAAAACCTTGTCATGCCCCAGAACCATAATACTGGAGAACGGGGGAATGACTCAGCCAGCTACGTATTACGGGTAGAGGAATACCGTATAATACGATCAATGATGTCTAAAATACGAAGGGGTGCATACTACATGAAAGTCTCGCTATGGTTACTTCACATCTATTGTCTCAATCATTCTAACAAGAAACAGTAATAGAGAACATGTAAGACAAAGCAGTAAGGCATCCCAAATGCTCAGTCAAAATATTTTTGATATCTGGCTTTACAAAACATAGCCAGGTGGTGTAGCAAAGTATACACAATTGTTATCAGCTGCAGCCTGACTTAGTTACAATTATGTAAAAGTAAGTACAAGATGATCCGACTAACATGTCGGTGCCAAATGGCAAGTATAAAGTAAATAACAAAACGAGCGGAGAGGTAAGGAACCCACTCGTTTCCTCCTGCGGTCATTCCTCTAGTATTGACCATCTTGGAGGTGGAAGTAAGCTGAGTCCTTGGGAACCGGCTCTAAATCTAGCCATGCAAAACCAGAGAGGTTAGACCTCTAATAGCAAGTACCGCAAAGAAGCACGATATGAGGAATTAGAACCAGTAATATGAAATATGATAAATAGATATCTGCTAGCTACTGGGATTCACATAACATCACGACACTTCGGACCAATCTCCCAACCAAACAAGGACAGAAGTTGGCCCGTCATGTCCTGACATTCTGATCATCTCAGTTAGGTAACAGAGTAGATATAATACACAACAAGTCGATTTAACGACCACTCAACTACTACGGCTTGCTATGGTGAGTTCCAAGTTATCCTGGAATTATGCAATGATGATTCCTCAGTTCTTACTATGTACAACCAAGGCTAGTCTATCCAGTCAATCAATTGTGCCAATCATAAATTTGACGAGTCCCAGCGGGACGCCCGTCATCAATATACAATATACAATAAATAATATAAGCAGATACCGATTCCAGCCCGTGTGGCAGATTTGCAGTATCTGTGGGAACCAGCCGGACTGTCGGGCACTTAATAGTCCCAAAGAGGGCTGCCATATAAGAACTCAGGAATCCATTCTCTCCATGCAATCATTATTTTATTTAGCTTAATAGCCTCTGTGTTAAGTGAAATCCCATGCCGTAGATCATGGTCATTCAGAATGAGTACTTCCGTACAGAGTACGATATGCCCAACTCTACAACGATACCCGTGCGATTAGGTTGTAGGTCTTACATAGCGTAATACAACAATCAAAACTATCCGGAATAATCATGCCTTGACCATAAAGTACACATGTTGCTTTTGTAAAATAAATAAATAAATGAATGAATTGAAGCCTGCATGTGCCTGTATGCCAATGTTCTGGATCATCCAGTTGATTACAATAGTTTATAGTTAATATGAACGTGTCTCGTTCATTCAATTCAATAAGACGACTAGCCAGTCTCTTAGTTCCAATTAGTAATGCATGATCAATTATTTAAATCAAGATATCAATCGATGTTAATTAATGTCAAGATAACAATTAATGTTAATAAATGCCAAGACAATCAATCAATGTCAATTAATGTCAATTCGGGACAAGAATCGGCCAAAAAGGCATTAGGCCAGAGTTCATACGGCCATGAATTTATTGATTCATGCGGCTGAGTAAAACATGCATATGCGGCTCGGGAATAATGAGTCCATGCGGCTGGGGATAGGGTCTCTATGTAGCTCGGGTCACTAGCTCATGCGGTCGGGGTCGATCGGGTCTATGCGGCCAGAGAATGGTAAGCCTATATGCGGCTGAAAATATGTATATGCGGCTCGGAAATAATGAAAGTCACATGCGGCTGTGATTCACCAAGCCTATGCGGCTGAGATATCATGCGGTCATGCGGCTCGGAAGCCGAGCCTTATGCGGCTGGGATAGACTGAATGTATATGCGGCTGGATAATATACATACGGGCTAAGAAACAAAACAAGTCATGCGACTAGAATTAACAAAGCCTTATGCGGCTGAAAAGTCTATGCGGTCCAAGATTATGCGGTCAAGTGTTCCCATGTGGCCGAAGGGGTATGATCCCTATGCGGCTCAAAATAAGAAGCTCATGCGGTTGAGAAATCCATGATTCATGCGACTAAAAAGCATCAAGCTTATGCGGCTCGGAATAACACGCGGCCAGGTGCTCCATGCGGCCGGACACTCCATGTGGCCGAAACTGCTGAGAGTTCATGCTGCTGAAGAAGACTTGCTGCATAAAAAACTCATGCGGTCAAGCACTGCCATGCGGCTGAACTGTTCTTCTTCTTCGAACTTCGAAAAACAGAACCATGGGAGCCATTGCTTCCAATCTCTCTAAATCCTTCATTTAAAGTCCAAATCTGGACTTCCATGGGTCAAAATGGGGTAGAACGAAATTCTCTACAATATGGAACTATCAAAACTTGAAAAATAATAAAGTTACTAGATCAAAACCTAAGAAATCTGAAAATGCATTAAACTTAGATCTACATGAAATGAGCCATGGAAATTGAAAATGCTAAGTACTAAAGTATCTAAGAATCTTGAGAGAAGACAATAGAACAACAAAAATAGAAATCCATCAAGAAGCAAGTTGGCACTTGCCTATGCGGCTGGGTAGGTAGAAGAGAGTTGATGAGGAAGAAGAAGAGTAATGGTGAAGTAATGAAGAGAGAGAAAGTGAATGGGGCTTTTAAATGAAGGAGTGGTGGTAGGTGGGGGGTTGGGTTCATGTTGAACCATCCAAAGCCGAAAAATAAACCAACTCGGGCCGAACCAAAAAGCAAAGCAGAAAGTAAAATGCAGAAAGATAATTAGCAGGAAATTAAAGGAATTTAAATACAGAACAATACATGATAAATATTAAATAAATATATTCCAGTAGTACATGTATTTAAAATACGTATTCTGGAAACGGGAAGTGACAACCAGTCCATTCTAAGAACCGCATCGAACGTCGACATCGAAAATACAAGAAGTCGTGCCTTCATCTCTCTACCATTTATCACTATAGGACAATCTCTACAAACACCACTAACAGGTACTACTCCTCCAGTGAGGATTCGAATGTTTTTAGATAAAGATGACATGGGTATACTGTGTCTAGTGGCAAAGCTAGTGGCTATGAATGAATGGGTAGCTCCAGCGTCAAATAATGTGATGGCAAGAAATGATGCAACTAAAACCATACCTGCTATGACGTCCACCTCTGGTTCTGCCTCCTCTGTAGCTAGTGCAAAAGCCTTCCCCACTCTCTGATTGCCCGTCTGTGCTCTAGCCTGCTGGAATTGGATTGCCTGAGTAGGCAAAGGTGGTCAGGGTGCTCCTGGTCCTGCAATAGCTGGCCTCTGCTGCAGATTATGTGGAGGGACCCTCTAAAATGAGCAATCCCTAGCCTGGTGTTGGCTCGATCCGCAAACTAAATAACGTCCTAGTCGTCGTCTACAATCTCTCACAACATGACCGACTTTGCCACAAAAATTGTAAGTGGCCTTCTCTTGTGGTTGGTATGGCCCTGTCCTCTGCTGATGCTGATGTGTGGGAGGACGTCTCACTGGCCCTCCTGTAGTGGTCTTAGCTGATCCCATAGTCGATGTAACTCGTCGATTTGCCTTCTTGCTTATGGCCTCCTGAGTTCTAGTCTCTGCCAGAATAACTGCTTGGGAGACCCTCGACTCGGAGCTGGTGTACCTCTGCAACTCTATACTCAAGCCTCTAAGAAACCTTTTGGCTTTTTCTAGCTCTGTCGTAACCAATCCTGGTACAAAATGACTCAGTCGACTAAACTCGGCATCGTACTCGTCAACTGTCATATTTTCCTACTCCAAGTGTAGAAACTGGTCATATAGAGCATCCTTGGCAGTGTTGGAGAAAAACTTCTTATTGAACAGTCCTTTGAATTCCTTCCACTTCTGATCAACTCCTAGCCGCCTCTCCTCTGCGGCCCACCGGTCGTAAGCATTTCCTTCCAGCTGTAACTTCACTGCCGTCATCCATAGATCTACGGATAACTCTGAAGCCTTCAGGAGATTTTTTGTCTTAACCAGCCAATTGGTGATCCCAATGACGTCTTCAGTGCCCTTGAAGTGTGGAGGATTCATGTTGCGAAATCCTTCGATGGAACCTACAGAGGCTTGTGGTGCTTGGGCCAATGTTGTCTCTAAGCTCCTCCTGATGGCCTCTCTCTGCTGCATCTGAGCCTGTACCAGGATCTGGAGAATCTGCTCTGTGTTAGCCCCACCAGTCTGAGGTATGGGATGCTGTGGAGGCAGGTATGGCACCTGGGGCATGATCTGTGGGGCACCCTGTGGCCCGTACTGTGGAGGATATGAAGGATATGAAGGATATGGAAAGGGATATGGCAGGGGATATGTGGGTGGATACTGAGGTGGATTCTGTGGAGGATACTGGGGTGGATATGATGGTGGATATGGTGATGGATATGGTGGGGGCTGCTGGGGCGGATAAGATAGGGGATACTGTGGTGGCTGTTGTGGTGGATATTGTGGAGGCTGTTGCAGTGGATATGATGATCGTGGATATTGGGGTAGAATCTGTGGTGGGAACGGAGGTTGGTAAGGTTGTGGTGGTGGTAGGTACTCTCCCTGGGGTGCAAGTTCCTCGGGACCAGTCTGCTGAGTCGTAGCTGGGGTCATTACTGGCTGGAGGGATGGCCCGGATGGTGCTGGAGTGGTCGGGGACATTGCTGGCTGCTACGGATTCACTGGTTCCTCTTGAGCAGTAGTATTCCCGTCTGTAATGGCAAGGGGAGTAGTGAGACCGCTACGAAGATTCATCCTATATTGGCACGAAAATTTAGAGTTGGTTAGAACAATTTCAAGCTGAAAGGAATTCAATAAGTTTATAGGAAAAGAAGATGGAGTAGAGATCAAAGAAGGTAGTAGTAAGTGGATGAGATCCTATATCCTATTCCTAGTTTGCAGGCTTGTTGGGCACAGTCATGTAACCCAACAATATTACTCGACCTGCATGGGCCACCACAAAAATATGTAACGCCCCAGTCCCATAATACGTAGGACAAAGTACGTCAGTATGCCAGCTGCACGTATACAAGGAATACACCAATATGTGGTATCCTCGTATTGGTACATAAGCTGTAATAATGATATATGATAAGCCACAAATATATAACTAAATCTCATCCACAGCTCAACACAGAGAATATAATAAGTCCACTAAATAAAATAAATGATGATATCAAAATATAGTCGGGTGGACATTCCCACCCAAACAGCTATGGAAAAATAGTCTCAACTAAATGGCGTCCAACCTCCTCAAACAACAAGAAAGATGATAAAAATATGTCCAATACATGGTCTCAGATAATAAAGAATAAAACTAAGTATGGGCAGGAGATGCCTCATCACCGATGTATGATGGATCCAATGCTGTACCGTACTCCTCGGGATAGTCCTGCTCGTCTAATCCTGGAGAGATCACCAGGTCCTCAGAGGGATGTAACAAGATACAGAAAACATGCCGAAATAACTGAATGTAAAAATATGCAACCATAACACTACAGGATATCCTAACCGTCTATGTGAGATGCACTTTAGAGGACAACGTTCTACGCAGGGGCTGTCACAAGCAAGCAATAAAGAGTGGCCAACAAGTAGCGCTCATCTGAGACACTATCGATCGGGTAATACGTAGCGCTCATTCGAGACACTATCTCCCAAATGTGTGTAAAAGTAAATGTAGCCCCTACGCTAGTAGCTGTCCCCTCCCCCCAAATGCTCCTGTCCAAGATGTATCCACAACTTGTCCAGTTGGCAACTGCTATGGCGTCTAACTCGACTCACTAATAGCAGTTACCTCCTAACCGTCGCACGTCCCGTACGTATCGATGGCCAGTTGAGTACGCAGGTCCGTGTCCTATATGAACTCACTCATCACGTGATACACATGTGTCCAGGCCATAGGAGATATAAAAATACCCCACATACTCATAGGGTAGTCAACTGACACAAGGTCGACATGCAAATAAGACAAATAAATATAACGACTAAATGTAGCCGCTTGCACCCAAGTGTGACTTGAACGCCCAATATGAGCAAAATAAAAAATAAGAGAAAGAAATATAAAATAATAAAATATACTAAAAATAAATGAGCACAATCAGAATCTATGGCAAGGTATACTTGCCTGCGGTACGAGAAGGGCAATCCAAGAGTAGCAAGTGTCAGCACCAAAACTCACAAATCACAGATGACTCCTGATGCTGAAACAAACATCAAAAATGATCTCGATGAAGAAGATATACCTAGAAAACGCCAGTCCAAAAGTCCAATTCTGGAACAGGGGCAAAATCATAATTTCAGATTAAAACAATATCCGTCGTTGGTCCCGCTTTGTACCGAAACGCGTGCCAAAGTCTATGGTTTCTAAAGTCGTCAAACTACATGTCTACGGATTCAGTTTGAGGAGAGGAACTCAACGGTATATCCAATTTTGGATTTCGATGAGCCGTGTACAAATTCGCCCGTTTGAGTGGGTCGCGGGCCCGCCAAAAAGGGGTTTCGATTCGACCTTCTCAGAATCGAACGAAACTTGACACACAGGACCAAAATTTTGATTCGGACCTGTTGGCGCAAGTTTTTTCTCGAATCGACGACTGTACACAAAGTTAGGACGAAGTTTGCAATTTGGCGATACATGGGTATCTTGACGGATACGGACTGATTTCGTCGCGCTCAAACGACGAAACTGAGTTCCGTCAGTTCCCACACGTCGGCAACGTCCATACGCGCCTTTCGATGCATATAGTACGCGACCACGTCACCCAGTTTTCGGGGCGCACGCCGTATCGAGAAAAATTCAGAAATTTTATATAAATTAACACAGGTTTTTTTTCCAACTTCAACATCAATTTACTTTTTACATGTTAATCAAAACGATAATCCAAAAGATGCGTTGCGATCTCGGTTATGTTGTCTTTTACTATTTTTAATTAGTTTCTACAATTCTTTAGTGCACAGCAAGAAAATTGGCCGACAAGTTGTCTTTTTAAAATAATTTTTAGTATTACAGAAAAACAAATTTTTCTTCAAATTTGTCTCAATTTTTCGAGCAAGTTGATGGGTTTTTTTCGAAATCCACCTGGAGGATCTCGAAGAGGGTCAAGTCTACTTTCCAGAAAATCTTACGGATCGAAAATCGGTGCTACGAGTAAAAAGTTACGCCGTAGAGAAGTAGGGTACATTGAGTGGGAAAACTGCTCCGTGGGTGACGAGGGGCTGACTTCCGATGCTTCGTTCGTCGCGCACAAAACTCCGTCGCTGGTGAAATGAACTCGTAGGCGAAGAGGGTATGTTCTGCCATAATTTTTGTTTTGGAAGTCTAGGGTTTTGAGGTTTGTGGAGAAAGTTATATACATAACAATTTGGCCCCACTCCTAATACTAGTGTGGTTAGGATTTCTCAAATTTCCCATAATCTTAACTGCACTCGCGCGGGGGGGTTGTTTTGCTGCTGACGTAGGGGTGGGCCCGCCCACTTAAGTGGGCGGTTGCAGTTTTTTTTATATTATTTTTCTTTTTCTTTTCTTTTCTTTATTACCGAAAAGTTAAGTGTATATATATATATATATATATATATATATATATATATATATATATATATATATATATATATATATATATATATATATATATATATATATATATATTAAGCTAGCAAAATTTTTCAAAAAATTACAAATAAATTCCTAAAAATCCTAGATTTTATTATATTCCTTATTTAATAGAAATACGAACATGCACACATATAATAATATATATATACACACATACATTAATTATACTAATAAACTAGTAGTAAATAAATCCATAAATATTGAAATGCATAACGAAAATTAATTAAATTATAAAAAAATCAATTATAAATTATGGGGGTTTATAAGATAAGAGGGGACGAGAATCAATAGTACGGAAAGCAAGCACGTATAATCGAGAGCAAATATGGAGTTTTCAAGGACGTAGAGAATTTCTAATAGAATTTTCAAGGCAGTGTAGATTGAGATTTCTAAGATTTAGTCATAGTCGTAGGCTCGTACCAGTACAGTTATGTAACCGATACGATATGCTCTGACCAGCATGGGCCACCAAAAAAACTTGTCACGACCTGCACCCGCTTTTCGGACGCGAGCTCGTGAGCAAGCCAGCTACGCATCAAGCGGACTCCAGCCCGACTCGAATACGTAAACGCTGTCACGGCTAGGGTAAGATGCCAAAATATGGCAAACAAATCTATATCACAAATCCACAATAAGAGTACAAAATATGAATGAACAAGTATGGGTCGCGGTCTGCAGCCCACTAGCATATATGTCCGATAAGACTCTAAAGAAAGTAACAAGAGTCTAAAACTGAATCAGGAAACAGGATATTTCATGATAAGGTATGAAAGCACGAGCGGATAATAAACGTAATAACGATACCTGAATCCCGCAAGCGTATCATCACTTCCGTTATCCAGAACTACTAGCTAACTCCATGCAACCACTAAACCTGAAGAGATTATCAGGTCCTCAGGGGACATAACAAGATACATAAAAATATGCCTATATAGCAGTTTATCATGCAATAAAAAAAATACAGGAAATAAACAGAAAAATACCAATCAACACGAAAATACGACTATGCCCGACTGAAAGAACCACTACACATAAACGAACTGCTGGAGAAGAACAAGAGAACACGATATCAACGGATAACCAATCGAATACTCAAACCCTCGCCCCTAGTGTAGACTCTCAGGTTTGAACAACTACTAACCCTCGCCCCTAATGTGGACTCGCAAGTCAGCTTCAAGAAAATACCCTCGCCCCTAATGTGGACTCGCAGGTGCAGAACAGATAACTACTAACCCTCGCCCCTAGTATGGACTCGCAGGTTAGCTTCAAGAAAACACCCTCGCCCCTAATGTGAACTCGCAGGTGTGGAACAGATAACTACTAACCCTCGTTCCTAGTGTGGACTCGCAGGTTAGCTTTAAAAAATTACCCTCGCCCCTAGTGTGGACTCGCAGGTGCAGACAGATATCTACTAACCCTCGCCTCTAGTATGTGGACTCGCAGGTTAGCTTCACGAAATCAAAGTACAAATAGCTACTAACCCTCGCCCCTAATGTGGACTCGCAGGTTAGCTTCAAGAATTCAAGGTACAACAGTTTTGTTATGACTTAATCATCCTATGACATGATACGACTTAGTCCAAGTACAGTGATGACACGACACAACCCAATCATGATACACGAGAGAACCAATCCAATATGAACTACAAAATTAACTATGAACAAAAACTATATATATATATATATATATATATATATATATATATATATATATATATATATATAAATATATATATATATATATATATATATATATATATATATATATATATATATATATATATATATATGATAGCATGCACGATGTACAAATCACATGTCAATAATTAAATAGTAAAACTATATAATAATAAAATATGTATGTAAATAAATTGTAGAGGGAGGCAAGGTATCTTGCCTGGTGGTAGCGCGAAGATCCAATAATATACCGTCAACTGGTACGCCATACAGTCCAAATCCCACAACTGTCTCCGAAAGCTGAAATAGACATTGCTAACATTCTCAAAATAGTCAAATTAGCTAGTATTGCCTGTCCTTAAGTTTAATTCTGGACACAGGGACAAAACGGTAATTTTGGGTCAAAACGGTATCCGCCGTTGGACCCGTTTTGCACCGAAAAGCGTGCCAGAGTCAATGGTCTCTAAAGTCATCAAACTATATTTCTACGTATTTGTTTTGATGATACGAACCCAACGGTATGTCCAATTTTGGATTCCGGTGGACCATGCACAAAATTGCCCGTTGAATCGGATCGTGGGACCCGCGAAACGACGATTCGATCAACTGTCTCAGAATTGGACCAAACTTGGCATACAGGACCAGAAAAATGATACGGTCCTGTTGGCAGAAGTTTCATCTCGATCTGACGAACGTGCACAAAGTAATTGAAAAATTTGCACAGAGGCCGATACGGTGAATTTCGACGGATACGTATCAAATTCGTCGCGCACACGCAACTAATTTGAATTCCGTCAAAGCCCACACATCCTCGAAGCCATTACGCTCCTTCAATGCTTTCGGTTCGCGACCACATCGCCCGGATTAGTGGAACGCACGTCGTACTGGAGGGTTTTTTTTAAGAATTCTACAGTTTTGTAAAACAGTTTTTTGACAGTTTTGGAATCCAGTTTCCTCGACCTATAGTTGATTAAATGACAATCTATAAAAAGGATTCTAGAGTCCTATAGGTTGTATATTCACAGGAATCGACGTCTCGTAATTTAATTAAACATGTAAAGAGATAAACGGCTACGAATACGTGCACCTGGCTGTGAATTGCTGCTGACCGCTCTGTTCTATCCGTGCTCGCTGGCGGCGTTCAGGCGGTTGGTTCATCGACGATCCACGAGGAGGCGCTTGACCGATGGAGAGCGAGGACGCATATGCGAGGTTCCCAAGCGACGTGGATGGCTCTAGGTCACGTGTGTGGTTGCTGCTATTATTCTGTTGCCGTTATTTCTGCTGTTACGGCCTTATTGTGGCTCTGTCGCCGGCCGACAGCCACCCGCGGCGATGCTGGAGCGCGTGCGGGGCAGGGGTGCCTGTGTGGTCGCCAGGATAGGGGAGGTTCGGCTAGGTTTTAGGTTTTTGTTCGATCGCTCGAACTTAAATACGAGTATTCTATTATCAAACAAAATGGGGGGCGGTTAGCCTGGGATCTTTTCGGTCGAGAGGTTCCGGGAATAGCTTGGGGCTGGGCTTGTTGTGGTTTGGCCCTAGCTCAGCTGGGCTGGGTTTGTTGTTAATGGTTTTCCTTTTTCTTTTTTTCTATTTGCATATATATATATATATATATATATATATATATATATATATATATATATATATATATATATATATTTACACATATATACATATATAATATACATTTATATATATTATACATTTATATATACATACACATACACACGTATATCGTATATATTTTTTTTTTTTACACGTATATCGTATATATTTATATATACCTACCCATATATATACATGCACATTTATATATATATATATATATATTTATATATATATAATATATATATATATATATATATATATATATATACATGTATATACTTTAATATATTATAAATGTATTTGCACACCTATATGTATATGTACAACATGTATTCATGTATATACCCTAATAAATTATAAATGTATTTACATGCCTATATATATATATATATATATATATATATATATATATATATATATATATATATATATATATATCCTGATATTTATACATATATATATACCACAAATTTCATATAGACAATAAAATATTTTAAATATAATCAATATTAATAATATCTAATAGTAATAAATATATTTATTTAATCACCACAAAATAATAATAAAATAATTAAATGGTGGTTTGGTGAATCCACATAATTCAACTTTATCCTGGTCCAGAAAAATGTACAAATATGGTGAAACAATATTTAATAATAAAAATACCAATTTTGTACAAATATTCAAATAATTAAAAATGTACATCAATACCCAAAATAATTCAGAAAACATTTGTACACACATAAAATATGTCTACATGGTCGTCTTTGGTCTCACTACATACCTACAAAGGCTTGGATTCGGTTCGGGCCCAGTTCGGGCTAAGTTGGTACAATCAGGTCATCTAAAATCAATATATCTAATTAATAAATAAATATTTTATCGGTGGGGGTTAAGTCGCAACTTGATCTGGTTTTCTTAGTTATGACACACTTATGGCTGGGTCTTCCTTGGTATGGCTAATACACTAGTCAAGGCATGTCACTGCACTATCCGTGCCATGATTCCTAGTCACCTTGTACTCCAATTCCTAACCATGACTAAAATCATCTACCGTAATAATTAACTAAATATTTTTTTATAAAAATTCTAGAAATCACTATTTAAATCAAATAAATAATAAAAAATATTTCAAAAAATTTCCAGGAAGGGGAGCTACACAACTACTTGAAATGGTCGCGGCAGGCGATACGGATGCTAAAGGGACGTGGATTGGTTGGCTATGTCAATAGCCAAACCAAGACGCCAGCCGATCCCTCCTCAAAGTAGTCTGCTATTTGGGAGATTGTCAACAACGTATTGGCGGGGTGGTTGACAGCCTCATTGACCGACCAGGTGTCGAAAAATATTGAGGCAATGGAGGTTGTGGCTGATATTTGGCGGACTTTGAAGGATATGTACTCTGGTTCGGACAACCCTATGCAGGTCTTCCAACTACAGGATGAACTCGATAGGATGACCCAAGATAAACGTACCATCTTTGAGTATGCAGCCCTATTGAAGAAGTACTGATCTAATCTAGATCACTATGATCCTCTTGGGATGGAAGATGCACGGGTTGAACCTGTATTTGCGAAGTATTTTCAGGCGTTCCTGGAGTATATTTCGCGACAGCAAATGATGAACTTTTTGAAGGGGCTCAATCCGATTTTTGAGCAGATAAGGAATGTACTCCTAGCCCAACCCCAGCTTCCATACTTAGAAGGGGCTATAGCCGCCATGGCACAGGAAGAAGCTCGATTGAAGTTGATGCCCAACAAGGGCTACTTCTAGGGGAGAAAGCCGATGTTGAAAAGTTTGCTCTTGCCGCCTTCAATCTGCCTCCCTCTGCGGGCGGTGTTTGTCACAACTGTGGTGACTCAGGGTATTACATCAGATTTTGTCCAAAATCCCTACGAAGTTAGTCGAGTGATCGCGGACGGGGCCATGGAGTACGTGGTGGTGGTAGAGGAGGATATCCTAGTCGAAGAGAAAATTCTTTTGAAGGACACAAAGCGAATCTGGCGGAAGAAGGGGGAGAAAAGCAACTGGCTGAAATAACCCTTCTTGAGATGGAGTTCCTCACGAGGTTACGCAGCTCGAAGCAGGGATCGGACGACAGTCTCGACCCTCATGCGGCATCATCTACCTCGGAAAATCACATCACTTGCTTTGCCCAAACCAGCACAGGTATACCTGCGCATGCTCTTGTATCTGACCATCAGCTAATTTGGATTATTAAAATGTGTCACGGTTGTTTCACCATCCGACAACATCAGTAGGTTTTCATCCTATCTATCACCCTATTATTATAATCTTTCTCATTTTGTTTGTATTTTGAGATCCATCGATTCCAGTGATTTCACAATCACTGAAATTGATATGTTGACCATGTAGATGTTTATAGAGACTACCTTTGATCCAGTTTGCCTTAGTTTGATCCAGTTTATCTGAGTTGTCTTAGATGGACTTAGTTGGGCCTAGATTTCATAGCATACACTATTTGAACCCTAATTGACTCTTGTATATCTCATCCTTAGGTCTGTGGCTTCACTCTGAGCCTCGATTCATATTGACAGTAGGACCCCAGGCGAGTACATTCTCTGATAACTTTTCCAATTTACGATAATTGTTTTAATTCATGAACTTAGTGTAGATATACTTGTTCTTGACACATTGTTCACACGGATTGGTATTTGTCTGGATCCCGGCATGAGATGTTATTTTTTATTTTCCTTGGTATATATTGTGCAAGTCTTGCCTTGTTCCTTGTATATTGTGTAGACACGATTCTTGAGGAGACTTGCTACCTTCTCGGAGAATCTTGTGTCATGACGTGTCATTGTTGGATCCACTATACTAGTCAGGGTCATGGAGTATTAGTGTAGATATGTGGTCAATTCCTATTGTGCACCCATTGTGTATCGATTGATTGTGAGTGTTGATCATACATTCCATGTATGGTTAGCCAGGCCTGTTACTATTGTGCAAGTTTCCAAGCCGGCCACATGTTGTAGCTATTACTCACACACTTAAATAGATGATTCTTGATTCTTGTACATGCCATGATCAGTTTTACTTGCCAGCTCTAGATTTACAGCTTACCTTGCCATGATACTCACATGTACATTTCATAATTTCTTGTATATACTCTCTATTTACAGTCTTGTAGCTTTTGTTATATCTTGTGAACTGTTGTTAGTTGATGTGCTCGTTCCCATCCTGACTGGATACGTTGACAAAAATTAGGATTGTTATGCCCCACATTATTGGACTACAGAATGATGCTAGCTGTGATAGATGTCGAGGTTCCATTTACAGTGAGTTGTTTCTGGGAACTCTAGGCCATTCTTTCTTAATTAGATTCATATTTCATTGCCGGTTTATGCCTCCGACACATTCATGTCATTTATGATCTTGTAGAGTCTAGTTGTTCTAGTGATATTGTTATTATTTCTTGTCTTATCTTCCTTAGCTTTTGTGATGTTATATGAGTACCTTTATGGTTACGGATCTTTTAGATGTTGTAGTTAGTATCGGGTACTTGACAGCGCTCTACCGCCGATACTGCGACGTAGGCTGGGCGTGGCCCACGTATTCATGCCCACGTATTTGTACCCGTATATTCGGGTACGGGTCGTGACAATTATGGACTCTGGGACATCTCGCCATGTCACGGGATCCTGCGGTAAGTTCTCGGACTATACTCACCTACCGACGCCGAAGAGCATTTAGACTGCTTATGGTACCTCCAGACCTGTAATGGGTAAAGGCACCGTTGCATGCACCCCTTCTCTCACTCTCACCAATGCCTTACATGCCCTATCTTTTCCTGTTAATCTTATCTCTATTAGTGCCATTATCCTTTATTTTAACTGTATTGTTTCCTTTGACATTTCTACGGTAATTTTTCAGGAGAAGGGGACAGGACGACGACTAGGGACTGGAACATGGCATAAGGGGCTATGGTACTTGGACATGACCGGACTGGACACAGCACTGGCATCTCTGGTCGCAAGCACAACCGGACACTTCACGTCGTAGTATAGAAGACTAATTGTTACTCCACCACCAGTGTGTCGGGTATTCTTCCTTTAAAGTTATTAGTCGAATGTATCCGTCCTTACACTACCAAAATACAGGCAAATAGCGACTAAAAATTAGCGACGGCATAATCAATCGCCAATTAGCGACCGACAAGCGACTTACGGGCGACGAATTTTTTTACTTAAATTTTTTATAAGTTTAGCGACGGATCAGCGACCATTTAGCGACGGAATATGTCAACCGACTGATTACTGACAGATATATACGTCGCTAAGCTGCTGTAAATGTCGAAACGGAAGGATTAATTTTTATTCTAATTTTTTTCATCAAGGTAGCTGTAGAACCCTAGAGGGGGGGGTGAATAGGGAAATAAAAAATAAACTATAACAAATGATGCAATAAAGAGTAAATAGTAGAAAGATCAAACGCAAACGCAAGGATGTATCCTGGTATCCTCTTTTGAGGCAATCCAGTCCCGGAACTCTCTCCGGCTTAAATCCACTATTATGCAAATAGTACACACGAGTTTGGATCCGAAGAACTCGCCAACTTCAACACGAGTTTGGATCCGAAGACTCGCCAACTTCTACACACGAGTTTTCTTACGAAGGCTCGCCAACTTCAAACAAAAGAGAATGAGAACTTGCTGATCTTCTAACACGTGAAGATCGAAATTTACAACTCTTTAATACTCTAGCACTTTGGGAGAGGATGACAATGAAAAGCTTTGAGAGAGTATTAATGGTGGAGCTCTTGGTTGTTGGAAAATTTATGGAAGAGTTGGTGAGGAAGCTCAAGAGAGAGAGAGCTTCCTTTTATAAGAAAACCAAGAGTGGGTGGCATTTAATGCTTCTGAGTGTACGCAGACCGGCATGCCGTCGGTATGCCGCGGCATACCGCCGGTATGCCGGCCAAACAGTAACGGTCATATTTATGACCGTTCAAGAGCATTAAATGCGGCCATTAATGCATGTCAGACCAAATCGAAAAGTAGATTATTCGAAATTCGGTATACCGCCGGTATGCCGGAGCATACCGTCGGTATGCCGACTAAAGTCACAGAAAGTTTTAGAGCTATAAGAAACGGCATGCCGCCGGTATGCCGTAGCGTACCGTCGGTATGCCGACAATAAATCACAGCATCTATTGTGTTGCTAGGAAACGGCATGCCGCCGGTATGCCGCAGCATGCCGTCGGTATGCCGACAATTCGAGACAGCAACTTTCTAGACACAGAAAGCGGTATGCCGCCGGTATGCCGAAGCATGCCGTCGGTATGCCGCTTATTGTGACAGAAACATTTCTGGACACGAAAACGGTATACCGCCGGTATGCCGTAGCATGCCGTCGGTATGCCGCTTTTTGTCACAGAAACTTTTCTGGACAAAAGAACGGTATACCGCCGGTATGCCGGAGCATACCGCCGGTATGCCGCTCTGAATAACTTGATTTTCGATTTGTGCTTTAAGTTATCATCCATCCTTTAGTGTTTTACAGAAATACCTAGACCAGTACAGACTCGAAAACACTAAGCATGAAGACGCCGACTTTATGCAGGGAATGCCGGTGAACGCCACAGTCTTCAAGAAATCAGAACGTCCTTGATCTTCTGAGAGAATAAGAATCTGAAGAGCAAAAGACTAAACTACGAAGATGCTGTTAATTACTCAAAATAAAATGTGCCAACAAACTCCCCCATTTTGATAATTGACAAAATAGAGAGATAGCATCTTCAGGGAGTATCTCCCCCGTAGGTAGACAGCTCCCCCTCAATACGATTTCTCCCCCTTTGTCACTTATTCAAAGATGGGGATAACTAAAGTAAACAGTGCACATATAAATATAAAAATATGAGAAGAGTGATAAAAGCATGCATGAATATATTGAAGGAAAAGTTAAGATACATGCTTGACCCATACAAAGCAGAGATAAAGAAAATAAAGACTCTCCATTACGAGAGCCGGACACTTGAGACAAACATGGATAAAGTCCCCGAAGGACTGCAAAAAGCAAGAAACAACCACACCGGTCCCCGAAGGACCACAAAAGACAAACAAGCAACACATAAAAACAAGAACCACTAAACCACTGAGACCATCACCAAAGGAGAACCATCCCTAATCCTCTGCCGGATCATCATCACCATCATCATCCTGAGCCTGCTGGAGGGCGCCAAAAGGATCAATGCCGTCCGGGTACATAAACCCGTAGGCATTGGGGTCAGAGAAACGCGGGGCCGTGTACATGGGATCCTGAAGATTAAGATCCAGAAAGGCATCCCGGTCTTGGAGAGTGCGCTGGATGAAGTAGCCCTGATCGTGGAAGCGAGACTGGATGAGGGCGCCAAGTCCACGAGTGTGGGTCCGCATCTGCTCCTCCGCCTGGGCCATCCTCAGATCAAAGTGGTGCTGAGTAAGTGGCATATAGCGGCCCGTAGATGGAGGGGTAGATGCAGGGGCAGCAGGAGTGGAACCCGGTTGCTCCTGGGAGGAGGAAGCACGGGAAGAAGAGCCGCCAGCAAGGGTACGGGAGACGGCCAGAAAAGAGGGGACCCCATCCGAGGAGCAGAGAGACAAGTCAACTTGTTTGGCCTCCATGAGTAAGGTGATGAAGGAACCATAGAGGAGGTTCTGCTTCCCCGCAGGCATGGTACGCCGGAATTGCAGAAGAAGAGTCTTGGGGAAGGAGAAACGCTTCCGGGCATAGAGATGGTACATGAGAACAAGAGCGTCACCAGTGATGGCGTCATAGTTCCCGCCCTTTGGAAACAGAGTGTGGCACACGATACGGTGGAGCTCGTAGTAAAACGGCTCCAGCTGGACGGAGAGTGCCGGGATGGCGGGAGGGTTGGGACCCTTGCAGATGATGCGACAGAATTCGTCGAAGGGTGATGCCGCCGAGGAGGTGAGAGCTCCCAAAAGAGGTAACGCATCACCTCTGTCCGGGACGCCCAAGATAGCCCCCACTTCCTTAGAGGAGAGACGGAAGTGGCGGTCATTCACCATAGATTGGATGGCGGAAGGGTCGTCGTCATCCGGTCTCATGTTGCAGTAGAATAGACGGACGGCAGCCGGGTAGACAGGGATTTGGCGCCGAAGAAGAGAGGAGAGACCGGCATCGTCAAACAAAGGGACGTGACCGGGGAAGAGGTTCCAGTTGATGGCCCGTCCTTTGAAGACGTTGTGGTTGGCGAAGTGTTGGAACCAAAGCTCGGCCGCCAAGGCGTTGGAGAAGACGCGTTGGTCATAGCCGGAGGGAAGCGCCACCGGAACGAACGGGTTGAACATGGTGGAGGAGGATCGGGGGCGCTTTGGGTTTGCCATGAGAGAGGAGCAGAGCTATGTAGTGGAGAAGGAAGGAGTAGAGAGGAGGAGGAAGAAAGGATGGTATATAAAGGAGAGAGGAAAGATGAAGAGGTGAGTTTGAAAAAAGGTGGAGGAGGGAACGGTTAAAGAGGAATGGTGATGGGGTAGTTGAAGAGGTGATTAGATGGGTGGAGTAAAAAGAGGAGAGAAAAGAGGAAGGGTAATTAATGGGAGGGAAGTTGAGGAGATGGGTAATAAATGATGGATTTGATGGAAGAGAGAGAATAAGGAAGGGATGGAAGGAATAAGAGAGGAGGGAATAAAGAAGGGGCCCGCACAATCAGTTCAGCATTAAAGCCCGCAGTCGTCCGGCATGCCGTCGGTGTACCGTAGTATACCGTCGGTATGCCGAAGAACTAAACAGAACGTTATTCTGGTTAGAAAAACGGCATGCCGGCGGTATGCCGTAGTGTACCGACGGTATGCCGAAGATCGAAACAGAACTGAATTCTGCTTCGAAAAACGGCATGCCGCCGGTATACCGCAGTATACCGTCGGTGTGCCGAATGAGAAACGGTTAGGGATCAAAGGATAAAATGCCGAGTTCACGACAAAGGAAAGAGAAGCGGTCTTCCGGGAGAGGTTTAGTGAAAATATCGGCTAATTGATAGGTAGTATCAATAAATTCAAGATGGATATCTCCTTTTTGTTGATGGTCATGAAGAAAATGGTGTCTAATTTCAATGTGCTTCGTGCGTGAGTGACAAATCGGGTTTTTCGTGAGATTGATAGAGCTAGTGTTATCACATTTAATAGGGGTGCAAGAATGAGAAATACCATAATCTAAAAGTGTTTGTGACATCCAAAGAATTTGTGCACAACAACAACCAGCCGCAATATACTCTGCCTCAGTGGTTGAGAGAGCGACAGAGTTTTGCTTCTTACTAAACCACGATACCAAGGACTTCCCGAGGAATTGACATGTGCCACTAGTGCTTTTTCGGTCAATCTTGCATCCGGCAAAATCCGCATCCGAAAAGCCGTGAAGCTCAAAGGATGAGGATTTCGGATACCAAAGACCCATGTTAATGGTGCCTTTGAGATAACGAAAAATGCGCTTGACGGCACTCAAATGTGATTCCTTTGGATTGGCTTGATATCGTGCACACAAACAGACACTAAACATGATATCCGGACGGCTAGCCGTTAAATAAAGTAAGCTACCGATCATACCTCTATACTTACGAATGTCGACCGATGTGCCATCTTCATCATTGTCAAGCTTGGTCGTTGTAGCCATAGGGGTCCTCATTGATTTGGATGAGTCAAGGTCAAAACGCTTGAGGAGGTCCCTTGTATATTTTGCTTGATTGATGAAGGTTCCTTTAGGTCCTTGCTTGATTTGTAACCCCAAGAAGAAGGAGAGTTCTCCCATCATACTCATTTCAAACTCTTCCTGCATAACTTTGGCAAATTCTACACAAAGTGTGTTGTTAGTAGAACCAAAGATAATATCATCCACATAAATTTGAACCAATAAGAGAGTCCCATCATGGGATTTAATAAAAAGTGTGGTGTCAACTTTTCCCTTTGAAAAATTGTGAGAAACAAGAAAAGAGCTAAGACGCTCATACCAAGCACGTGGAGCTTGTTTGAGGCCATAAAGGGCTTTATGAAGTTTGAAAACGTGGTCAGGAAATTGAAAATCTTCAAAACCGGGAGGTTGTTTAACATAAACTTCCTCCTTAATAATACCATTAAGAAAAGCACTCTTAACATCCATTTGAAATAGCTTAAAGTCATTAAAACAAGCAAAGGCACAAAGCATACGAATGGATTCAAGACGTGCAACCGGAGCATAGGTTTCGTCGTAGTCAATGCCTTCCTCTTGGTTATAGCCTTGGGCAACCAATCGGGCTTTGTTACGAGTCACTAACCCATCTTTATTTAGCTTGTTGCGAAACACCCATTTAGTTCCAATAATGGGATGATTGCTAGGTTTTGGGACAAGTTCCCAAACCTTGCTTCGCTCAAATTGATTAAGCTCCTCTTGCATAGCTATCATCCAAAATTCATCGAGAAAAGCATCATTAACATTTTTAGGCTCTATTTGAGAAATAAAAGCCACATTGGCACAAAGATCACGAGTGGCGGATCTTGTGCTAACACTAGAGGAAGGATCCCCAATGATGAGCTCCTTAGGATGATTGGTGACAAATCTCCATTCTCTTGGGAGATCCTTTGGAGGAGGCTCGAGAGGAGGAGACTCTTTTGATGGGGTCACAACTTCATTGTTAGATGAAGAAGGACGATCCTCAATAGAGGAGTTCTCCAATCCAAACGAGATGTCATCAATATCCTCGGAGGAGGAGAATGTAGAAGAGTTGAGTTCATTAAAAGAGACATTGATTGACTCTTCGACAACAAGACTTCTTTTATTAAAAACACGAAAACCTTTGCTATGAGTAGAGTATCCAAGAAATATTCCTTCATAGGCTTTTTCTTCAAACTTGCCTAGGTTATCCTTGGTATTCAAAATAAAACAATTGCAACCAAAAACCTTGAAATATTCAATAGAAGGAATTTTGTTAAACCAAAGCTCATAAGGAGTCTTCTTAGTAATAGGTCTAATTAAGACCCTATTAATTACATGACATGCCGTATTGACGGCTTCCGCCCAAAAATATTGAGGGAGCTTATATTGGTTAACATGACCCGGGCCATATCGCCAAGGGTTCTATTCTTTCTCTCCACAACACCATTTTGTTGAGGAGTACGGGGACAAGCAAAATCATGTCCAAAACCATTCTTTTCACAAAATCTTTTGAAATCAACATTATCAAATTCACCTCCATGATCACTCCTAATTTTGTTAATAGAAAAGCCTTTCTCATTTTGAACACGTTTACAAAAAGCAACAAATTCACGAAAAGTATCACTTTTGCAAGCAAGAAAAATAACCCAAGTAAATCTTGAAAAATCATCAACTAAAACAAAGGCATAGAGTTTGCCACCAAGGCTAGCTACTCTACTAGGCCCGAAAAGATCCATATGAATAAGTTGAAGGGGTCTTGTGGTACTCACAGAGTTGATGGATTTGAAAGATGACTTGGTCAACTTACTTTTCTCGCATTCTTCACAAACCATATCCTTCTTGAAGGGGATGCTAGGAAGTCCTCGTACAAGCTTCTTGGAGGCGAGACGAGAGATGGTATCCATGTTAGCGTGTCCAAGCCTCATGTGCCAAAGCCAACTCTCATCGTTCTTTGCAACTAGGCACCTGTCATTGTTAGTACCTTCAACAAGATAAAGAACATAAATATTGTTTTCTCTAATGCCTTCATACACAATAGTTCCATTTGAGCTATCGGTAATGTAGCATTTGAGTTTAACAAACTTGATATCATAGCCATTATCGGTGAGATGGCTAATACTAAGGAGGTTATGCTTAAGATTAGTAACAAGACATACATTATTGATACAAGGATAAGGAGGAGAACCGATATTACCATTTCCAATAATATAACCTTTTAGATTGTTACCGAAGGAGACATGTCCTTCCTTCTTCATCGATAGCGTTGTAAAAAGTGAAGCATCACCGGTCATGTGCCGTGAACAACCGCTATCGAGAATCCACTTGCTTCTAGCATGAGAAGGATTCGTCACCTACAACATAAGTTGAAGATGAACATTTTGGTACCCATGATCTTATGGGTCCTTGAGTGTTAGTCTTAGGAACCCATTTAAGAACTCTCATGTCAACTTGTTTTCTTGTATAACAAAAATTAGAAGTATGACCAAGCAACCCACAATAATTGCACATTAAGGAAGATCTAAAAGAAGAAGTGTGAGTGTTGTGCATATGTGAGTCTCTAGTGTGAGATGTTCTACCATGAGTGTTATGATGATAGAAAAATGCATGATGAGAAGTTTTCTTTTTAACAAAAGGTCCTTTTCTAGTGTTAGAAGAGGAGTTGTGTGTAGTGTTCATGTAATGGTTATGCCTAGCATTGTGATGAGTGTGGGGAGGTCTAGGAGCATGCATGTGAGTGGAATTCTTAATACTAGAATTCTTACTCCGTGTAAGAAGATCATTATACTTAATAGAAGTGGAATATTCTCTTCTATTTGCATCTTGACATTTGCGCATGGCAAACTCATAAGAGCTTCTCATGGATTGAATCTCATCATCCTTTTTCTTGATGGTGTCAAGAGATTCTTGAAGTTTTAGTCTCAAAGACTCCACTTCATCCGTGTCGGAAATAGGAGATTTTCCCTTCACATCACTAATTATGCTTGAGAGCCTCTCTACTTCAAGTTGAAGAGCCTCGACCTCCTTAAGAGATTTCTTGTATTTATTCCGAACACCTTTGTGTTCTTCATGTAACTCAAGAATGGCTTTCTCCAAATCATCATAGGTAAGAGTGTTTAAGGAAAAATCATCAAGTACCTCATCGGTTGCCATGAGACAGACGTTGGCATTGTGTTTGCACTCCTTGTCATTGTCGGAGTCGCTTGCGTCGCTTTCACACCAAATGCTAGTGTTGGCGAACTTTCTGGAGGACGAGCTTCCCTTGCTAGGCTTCTCGTACTTGCTTGAATCTTTTCGTACCATCGGACAATCCCTCTTGATGTGTCCGGGTCTTCTGCATTGATAGCATGCCGGGTCATCTTCATTTTCCCGTCTAGAGCGGTTGGCCTTGTTGAACTTTAAGAACTTCCTGAAGTGCTTAGCTGTGAGAGCTATTTCTTCATCGTTGTCCGACTCATTGTCGTCGGAGCTATCCTTGGAGTAGGACCTTGAAGCTTTGAGAGCAAGAGTCTTCTCCTTTTCTTTGGTCTTCTCCTTCTCCTTCTCTTGAATGGAGGATTCCTCTTGATCCTTCATGTCAAGCTCGTGAGTCATCAGCTTACCCATGAGGGTCTCTAGGTTCATGACGGTAAGATCGTTCCCCTCAATGATTGCGGTAGCTTTAGGACTCCAAGCTTTCGTCAAACCTCTAAGAATCTTCCTTATCTTTTCATGAGCGGGATATTCCTTTCCAAGAGAAGAGAGAGGGTTAATAATATCACCAAAGCGAGTAAACATGCTAGCAATAGATTCATCATGCTTCATTTTAAAAGACTCATATTCTTGCGTGAGTCTACTGATCTTAGATTCCTTCACTTGTGAAGTCCCCTCGTGTGTAACTTCAAGCAACTTCCAAATTTCATTGGAAGTCTTGCAAGTAGAGATTCGATTGAATTCACTACTGTCGAGAGCACAGTAAAGAGCGTTCATTGCCTTGGCATCTCGACAAGCAAGCTTCTTGATGTTTTCAGTGAGTGTTTTCCGAAGGGTGTCAGAAGCAATATCCTCTATAGCTCTGGAAGGAGTAGGGATGCCATTTATCACGCAATCCCATAAATCGAAATCTATGGATTTGAGATAAATGCCCATCCTAATCTTCCAATAGTTATAGTTGGTACCATCAAATAGGGGAGGCCTATTTGTGGAGTGTCCCTCATTGTGAAACGTGTTGATGCTAGGGTTAGAGGCCATGGATCACTCAAGGGTGTAAATCCAAATCAAGAGAACAAAGCTCTGATACCAATTGTAGAACCCTAGAGGGGGGGGTGAATAGGGAAATAAAAAATAAACTATAACAAATGATGCAATAAAGAGTAAATAGTAGAAAGATCAAACGCAAACGCAAGGATGTATCCTGGTATCCTCTTTTGAGGCAATCCAGTCCCGGAACTCTCTCCGGCTTAAATCCACTATTATGCAAATAGTACACACGAGTTTGGATCCGAAGAACTCGCCAACTTCAACACGAGTTTGGATCCGAAGACTCGCCAACTTCTACACACGAGTTTTCTTACGAAGGCTCGCCAACTTCAAACAAAAGAGAATGAGAACTTGCTGATCTTCTAACACGTGAAGATCGAAATTTACAACTCTTTAATACTCTAGCACTTTGGGAGAGGATGACAATGAAAAGCTTTGAGAGAGTATTAATGGTGGAGCTCTTGGTTGTTGGAAAATTTATGGAAGAGTTGGTGAGGAAGCTCAAGAGAGAGAGAGCTTCCTTTTATAAGAAAACCAAGAGTGGGTGGCATTTAATGCTTCTGAGTGTACGCAGACCGGCATGCCGTCGGTATGCCGCGGCATACCGCCGGTATGCCGGCCAAACAGTAACGGTCATATTTATGACCGTTCAAGAGCATTAAATGCGGCCATTAATGCATGTCAGACCAAATCGAAAAGTAGATTATTCGAAATTCGGTATACCGCCGGTATGCCGGAGCATACCGTCGGTATGCCGACTAAAGTCACAGAAAGTTTTAGAGCTATAAGAAACGGCATGCCGCCGGTATGCCGTAGCGTACCGTCGGTATGCCGACAATAAATCACAGCATCTATTGTGTTGCTAGGAAACGACATGCCGCCGGTATGCCGCAGCATGCCGTCGGTATGCCGACAATTCGAGACAGCAACTTTCTGGACACAGAAAGCGGTATGCCGCCGGTATGCCGAAGCATGCCGTCGGTATGCCGCTTATTGTGACAGAAACATTTCTGGACACGAAAACGGTATACCGCCGGTATGCCGTAGCATGCCGTCGGTATGCCGCTTTTTGTCACAGAAACTTTTCTGGACAAAAGAACGGTATACCGCCGGTATGCCGGAGCATACCGCCGGTATGCCGCTCTGAATAACTTGATTTTCGATTTGTGCTTTAAGTTATCATCCATCCTTTAGTGTTTTACAGAAATACCTAGACCAGTACAGACTCGAAAACACTAAGCATGAAGACGCCGACTTTATGCAGGGAATGCCGGTGAACGCCACAGTCTTCAAGAAATCAGAACGTCCTTGATCTTCTGAGAGAATAAGAATCTGAAGAGCAAAAGACTAAACTACGAAGATGCTGTTAATTACTCAAAATAAAATGTGCCAACAGTAGCGACTAACGAGCGACTACTTAGCGACATTTCCATGAAACGACGGCGTAGCGGCGAAAAATTTCCGTCGCTAATTTGCTGTGAAAATTCGAAAGTTACTTAAATTTCGAAAATTTCCCAATCTCTCTCTCACTCTCAAAATCCTTCTCTCTCCTCCCCTCTCTCCCCCCGATCGGCGATCACCCCCCGACTGCGGCCCCCTCCGGCGCCCTCCCCCACTCCGACCCCCTCCCTCTTCTCCTTCTCCGATCGAACCCCCTAACCACCCCCTCTTCTCCTCCTCTGTCGAGCCCCCACCTCCGGCGACCACCTCCCTCCGGCGTGCTACCCCACTCTGTTTCCCCCTCTTCTCCTCCTTCGAAATTCCGTACACCCTCCCTCTTCTCCTCCTCCGTCGTACCCCCCTCCGGCGAACCCCCCCTCCGGCAATCACCCCCTCCGGCGTCCCCCTCTCCGGCGCCCCCCTCCGACTTCCCCCCTTCTCCGAGATCCTCTCCGTGACCAACCTCTTCAAGGTCCGAAACCCTAAACCCTAATTTGCATTTTTTTATGCTTTGTTTGTGTTTTCTCAACATGTTCTAGGGTTTCAATTTTAATTTCGTATTTGAAATTTATCGGTATAGTAGTGGGTATAGTAGATAAATAAAAATTTATCGGTATAATAGTTTTAGAAATTTGACAGAACACGGACACGAAATAAATAGGTGTAGTAGTTTTAGATTACTAAGGTAATTGATTGATCAATGCGATATATACTTGAGTATCAATTTGATACTTGAGTATCAATGTGATACCTAATTATACTAGGTTTGTTTTATGAGTGAATGTACGTGAGGGGTACGTCATACAAAGTTATACTAGGTTTGTTTTATGATACCAAGTGATATATTGCATCTTAATTCTTGGTGCAGAATCATTCACGTGGATTAGAACAATTAGTCGATACTTACTTGACCGTTCGTGGATGTACAATCGGCAACATCAGAGTATAATTGGCTTGACGAACGATTTCAAGGCAGGCGTCGAGCAATTTCTCATATATGCAAGTAGCCATGCCGATTTCATGGACGGAAGGCGCATAAAGTGCCCTTATGTCAAATGTAAGAATATACCATTTAGAGAGGTGTCACTCGTGAGAGAGCACCTTTACAAGAAGGGTTTCATGCCGAACTACAACGTGTAGATTAATCAAGAAGAATCTTCGGTTTCGCAATCTCAGTCCTTCTTCAATACCGAGGTGAGAGATTCTACTCTCGGAGATCATTTTGAATATCGGCAACCAACAAACTTGGCATGTGAGATAGTATTAGATTTTACTGTGGCACGTGAGGATCCTAATCCTGATGCAAAGGAGTTCTATGATATGTTCAAGCATGCTGATACTCCGTTATATCTGGGTTGTGATTCTCATTCGGTATTGTCGGTGGTGATGCGGCTGTTGAACCTTAAATCTGATTTTAACTTACCGCAAAAATGCTGTGACCAGATAATTCAGCTTGTAAGAGAGTTGTTGCCAAAAGGATCAAATGATTTGCCTGAAATTTTCTACAAGTCGAAGATGATGATGCAAAAACTCGGATTGGGCTACCAGAAGATTAAACTGCTGTCGAAATGGTTGAATGCTATACTACAAGGAGAACAGTGATAAAGACAAATGCATTTTCTGTGACGAGGACCGGTACAAGCCAATCCGGGGCAACGGAAAATCAATTGCCCGGACGTGAATGCGCCCGTACAAGTACATGCTATTCTTGCCAAACACAAAGAGGCTGCAGAGGATGTATATTTCTGAAAATACTGCACAACACATGACATGGCATAACAAAGAACGGAAGATGGATGAAGGAGAATTATCTCATCCTGCCGATGGAGAAGCATGGAAGCATTTTGATCGGTGTTATCCTGATTTTGTTGTGGAGCCTAGGAATGTTCGATTGACTTTATGTTCTGATGGATTCACTCCATTCGGACAGTCGGGAACGCAATACTCTTGTTGGCCGGTGATTTTGACTCTGTACAATCTACCATCGTGGATGTGCCTGAAAACTCCTTAAATGTTTCTCACACTTATCATACCCGGTCCAAGAAATCCAAATAAGAACATAGATATCTACTTGCAACCGTTGGTGGACGAGTTGAAACAATTATGGCAGTTTGGCGTCCAAACGTTTGATATATCGATAGAGCAGAACTTTCAGATGAGGGCGATGCTCATGTGGACCATCAACGATTTTCAAGCTTATGGGATGTTATCGGGGTGGAGTACTCATCGTATTATGTCATGTCCGATATGCATGGGGAAGAGTAAGGCATTCCGCCTTCAGAATGGAGGAAAGGCGTGTTTTTTTATTGCCACCGCCAGTTTCTTCCTTCGTCACATTCGTAGAGAAGGAACAGAGATGACTTCAGGACTGGTAAACGGGAAGTATCTCTTCCCCCGTTGAGATTAACGGGAGATGTAGTTTGGGAAGAGGTTCGAGATTTATCGATTGTCATAGAAAATTCGGGATCGGGCCATCACATTGAATGCTTCGGACAACATCACAATTGGACGAAACGGAGTATCTTTTGGGATTTGCCTTATTGGCCGAACAATCTCATAAGAAACAATCTTGATGTCATACATATTAAAAAAAATATTTGACAACATATTTAATACTGTGATGGATATTAAAGGAAAAACGAAAGACAATATTAAAGCAAGGAAGGACTTAGAAATTATTTGCAAGCGTCCAGAGTTGCATCTGTCGCAAAGGTCCAATGGTAACTAGGTGAAGCCTCCAGCACCATTTACATTGAGTAGAGATGATAAACTGATAATATGTAAATGAATTTCAAAGTTGAGATTTCCTGACGGTTACGTATCGAATCTGGCGAGATGTGTCGATCTCATCGAACGCAGGTTGATAGGGATGAAGAGTCATGATTGTCACGTTTTCATGGAGCGATTACTTCCTATCGCTTTTAGAGAGATGCTACCTTCTCATGTGTGGACTCCGCGCTGGCCGAGTTATCTATCTTCTTTAGAGATTTGTGTTCAAGTAAGTTGACGGTGCAACATATGCTAGAACTTGAGGAGAAATTTGTAGTGACGTTGTGCAAGTTAGAAAGGGTGTTCTCTCCCGGCTTCTTTGATAGTATGGAACATTTGTCGATTCATCTTGCATACGAAGCACGTATCGGTGCTCCCGTCCATTATCGATAGATGTACCCATTTGAGAGGTATAAAATAATGTTCTAATTTGTAATTTTTTTATTTAAATAATTCTAATATTCAGTATATTTTTTATAGATATCTAGGTCACCTGAAGAAGAAAGTGGGCAATAAGTCTCATGTAGAAGCTTCAATATGCGAAGCGTACATCATTGAGGAGGTTTCTAACTTCTGCTCGATCTACTTCGATACTCATGTCCGAACAAATCGGAATAGAGCGCCGAGGAATGATAAAGGTGATATCAATACACCGAATGAAAGGATCCGTACAATCTTCAATGTGGGAGGCAAGCCGACAAGTGCGACTAAATTACGGTGTTTGGATGACGATGAGTTTGCAGCCGCACATCGGTATATATGCCTCAATAGCGGTATCCAAGAGATGGAAGATATTGAAAAGTAAGCGACACCATTTAGTCATTCTAAATTCGATATTTAGAAGTGTGCTAACGTTTCTCCCTATTATTACAGTACTTTTAGAGCTGAGATTAGAATGGAAAGACCTGATATTGATGATGATGATATTGCTAGAGAGGTCGATATAAAGTTTTCGTCGTGGTTCCGAAATTATGTAAGGATTATAATCATTAGCCATTCTAAATTCGATATGTTACTATCCACACTTTGTCTAATAACTTTTCTGATACTACCCATAATAGGTCTTCCGTCCTGGTACACAGTTGCAGAACAAAGGGCTAAGAACAATTGCTATTGGACCGAGCAAGAAGGCGAAGTGTTGGAGCGGATATACAATCAATGGCTTTAACTTTATAACTACTGATATATAAGCCTATCAATCATTCATTGTCAATGAGGAGGCTAATTATACCAAAAATTCGAGAGTTTGTGTGAGAGCCTCAGTCTCCGATGCCGATCCCGAATTCGACTACTACGGTGTTCTAAGAGATATCGTAGAGATTGGATATTCTGTTGATACGAAGATTATGCTTTTTAAATGTCATTGGTTCGACACAACACCCAAGCAAGGATGGAAGATTGACAAACAATTTGGCTTTGTTGATATAAAACATGGAAAAAGATATGGAGGTTTTGAACCATTTGTGTTGGCTAGTCAAACCGTTCAAGTGTACTATACGAGTTATCCTAGCCGACGGCATAGTACCCTGGATTGGTGGGCTGTATGCAAAACCAAAGCAAGAAATACATATAATGTTGGGGATGTAGCCTACCAAGAGGAAGAGGTGGTCAAGCCTCAACCAACATATATAAGTTTGGCTGGTGTTGAGGAAGAGGATTTAGAAGATATGGAGGTTGTGGTAGATGACGATATGGAGGTTAACGTAGATGAAGAATTGGAAGATGTTGAGGAAGAAGTATTGAAATATGAAGATGAAGATCATAGTGATAGTGAAAATGAAGAAGCAGAAGAAGACACTTCGGAATCAAGCGATGATTTAGAAGACTCTTGGGAAGATGAATCAGACTAGTACGTACGTTTTAATTTAATATACGAGTTCCATTAGTATAATGACATGACAATAGTTTTTATTTTTAATACATCATCACTTATCACTTCTTTCAGATTTTTCTATGGCGCCGAGAGGTCGACGTTCACGTTTGCAGCTTGGATCTTCATTAAGTTCGCCGAGAGGTCTTCATCATGCCCGTCGAGAGGTTTCCATCACGCCCGATGACCTAGATTTACTGTACCAGTACTTTCTTGTATTAAAACATTTTGGATATGTGTGTTAATATTTCTTATATTAAAACATTATTCGTAAGTGTGTATGAAGCTAATTTTGGATATGTGTGTATGTGTTGTATTAAAACATTTGGATACGTGTGCATGAAACTGAAAATTTGCAGGAAACACAAATACTTATACGTGTGCCTACTGTAAAACTGTCGACAGGGATAAGGACTACTAGAAATACGAATACTGATATTGTATTTGGAAACTGTTTATATGACTGTATATTGTGTGTGTAACAGTCGACAGAGATGTGGAGTGCAGGAAACACAAATACTGACATGCTATATTGTATTTAGCAACGGAATGGCGACGAAACAGCGATAGAAAACCTGAAAAATTGCAGCCTAGCGACGGAACAACGACAATTTTTTCGTCGCTACATGCCTGGAAAATTTACTTTGTAGGCTACCGACGGAATAGCGATTGTAGTTTCCGTCGCTAAGGTTCTGGAAAATATTATATTCCAGTATAGCGACTGAATAGCGACGTAAGTTTTACTTACTATTCTGTCGCTATGTTTCTGTCCGACACAAAAAGCGTATCAGAAACATATTAGCGACGTAATTTTTCGTCGCTAGTCCGTCGCTACCCTAATGCTGAATTACGCCGCTGCGACGTCGGTAGTTCGTCGGTAACTATAGCGATAGAATTTTTGTCGCTATTACGTCGCATTTTCCAATAAATAGCTTGTCGCTAAATGCGTCACTAATCAGTCGCTATTTCCGACAAACTAGCGACTGATTTAAATTAGCGACACGTGATTTTCCGACAAACCATTTCCGTCGCTGATATGTCGCTATTTGGCTTTAGCGACGGAAAAACAACTTTTAGTGACGGATCCCGCCGTTGCTAAAAGCCTTTTTTTTGTAGTGTTATATCAAAGGGCTAATAAAGAGAAGTTAGTTTGTAAAGCATGTGAGTTGGGCAAACATACCAGAAGCTCCTATGTGAGCTCTGGAAATAAAAGTTCTGCAGTTTTTGATATGATACATTTGGACGTATGGGGTCCTTGTCCTACAACAAGTATTAACGAATTTTGATGGTTCGTCACTTTTATTGACTGTTATACCCGCGTGACATGGGTCTACCTTATGAAGAATAAAAGCGACGTCTTTGAGACTTTTCAGGATTTTTATCGTCGGGTGATAACATAATATAGGACTAAAATTAAGTATTTTCGTTATGACAATGGGACGGAGTACACAAATAAGCGGTTTGCTGAGTATTTATCCACTCATAGAATACTACATCAAACCTCATGTGCCTATACACCGACACAAAATGGTGTGGCCGAACGGAAGAATAAACACCTACTGGAGGTCGCACGGACGATGATGCTGGCTATGAATGTCCCAAAACACTTATGGGGAAAAACTGTATTGACGGCCTCTTATCTCATCAACCGAATGCCTTCTCAGGTATTGGACTGGAAGGCACCGTTAGAGATGCTTACTGGTGCAACTACATATACTGTTCCCCCGAAAGTATTTGGGTGTGTGTGTTTTGTCCAAGATAATAGGCCAGGAGTTGGCAAAATGGATCCTAGAGCGGTTAAGTGTGTCTTTGTCGGGTACATAGCGACTCAGAAGGGATATGCATGTTGGAGCCTAGTTGAGCAGAAGATGTTTGTAAGCATGGATGTTACATTCAGAGAACTGGAACCATACTATGGTTCGGATGCAGGTTCAGCGTTTGGTGACACACCTAACACAAAGGGTGTTAGACGTGAGGGGGAGATAATAAGTCCAAACGTGGTAGTCGGATCGGTCCCGTGCCCGATCGTGAAAAATTAGACGAAAGGGGGAGATAGCAGTGACTCTGATACGGAGAATGAAGAAAAAGATACATATGTTACGCGGGAGAGACAAGGAAAAAGGAGCTCCAAGTCTACAGAAGGAGACAACAGAAGTCCAGTACTGTGCCGTGCCCATTGTCTACTTTACCAAGTCCCTCGTCTACTCCTGCCCCAACTCTTGAAGATGTCGCCCCCGCACTGAATCACTCTGATTCTGATGCGGATCTCTCTGACTTGGATGGTATGAACTCTCCACCTCCTATTACTCCCTTAAGGAGATCTTCTCGCATCAATGCGGGTAAGACTCCTAGTCGTTATGATGATTATGAACATGATATTGCCAATTTCTTGTCTTATTCTAACATTTTTTTGAATTATCGAGCCTTCATTGCATCGTTAGACTCTACTTCTTTGCCTAAGTGTTGGCTGGAAGCAAAGAAAGATCCAAGGTGGAAAGCTGCAATGATGGAAGAACTTGGGGCACTAGAAAAAAAAAAGACATGGGAGCTGGTTCCATTATCCAAAGGAAAGAAAACTGTGGGATGCAAATGGGTGTACATAGTAAAGGGGACGCCAAAAAGAAAATTAGAGCGGTACAAGGCGAGGTTGGTTGCAAAAGAATATACACAATCATATAACATCGACTATGATGAGACGTTTGCTCCAGTAGCGAAAATGAGCACGATAAGAGCTTTGGTCTCCATTGCAGCAAACTATGGGTGGAAGCTATACCAATTAAATGTGAAGAATGCCTTTCTCCACGGAGACCTGCAAGAAGAAGTGTACATGGAGCTCCCGCCAGGATGCTACGCGATAGAATCAGACGGAGGGACGTCGCGTGGAAAAGTGTGTAAACTAAAGAAGTCGCTATACGGGCTCAAGCAATCTTCTCGAGCCTGGTTCGACAGATTCAGAAAGGCTGTTACTGGTATGGGATACCATCAAACAAATACAGATCATACAGTCTTTCTTCAGCATGCAAGAGGCCACATTACTATACTTGTTGTATATGTGGATGATATAGTAATCACATGTGATGATGAGGTCGAGATCACTAAGCTGAAATTAAAACTTGCGAAGGAGTTTGAAGTGAAAGATTTAGGAGCGATGAGGTACTTTCTGGGTATCGAGGTGTGTGACGGCTTACATGAAATTGTTCTCTCACAAAGAAAATACGCACTAGATCTGCTAAAGGAGACAGGGATGCTGGGATACAAAGCAGCAGTCACTCCAATTGACCAGAAGTGCAAGTTGGGAGCAGAAGCAGGAGAGCCAGTTGATCGTGAAAGGTATCAAAGACTTGTAGGAAGATTGATTTATCTAGGGTATACTCGCCCTGATATCTCATTTGCGGTGAGTGTAGTGAGTCGCTACATGCATGATCCAAAAATGGATCATATGGAAGCAGTGTTCCAGATCTTGAGATATTTGAAAGAGACGTCGGAAAAAGGGCTATGGTTTAAGAAGAACGGACCCATAGAAGTCGAGGGATACTGCGATGCAGACTGGACGAGTTGCATAGATGACAGAAGGTCTACTACGGGGTACTGTGTTTTTGTAGGAGGAAACCTGGTCTCATGGAGAAACAAGAAACAGTCAGTGGTAGCACGGTCGTCAGCTGAAGCAGAATATAGAGCAATGGCTCTGGGAGTGTCAGAGTTACTGTAGGTGAAAGCACTGCTGACAGAGTTGAAGCTGGATAAGGGAGCACCGTTACATCTTCTGAGCGATAGTTAGGCTGCAATAAGTATAGCCAACAATCCAGTTCAGCACGACAGAACGAAGCACATCGAGATCGATCGATTCTTCATCAAGAAGAAGTTGGAACAAGGTATACTGAAGATTGACCATGTTCGCTCAGAAGAATAAGTTGCAGACTGTCTGACTAAAGGTCTTAGTTCATTGTGTCTGTCAAAGCAATGAAACAAGATAGAGATGATTAATATCTATCGCCCATCTTGAGGCAGAGTGTTGAGAACCAATAAGGAACTTTAGTCCCACATTGAAATATGTAGTATGAAGAGGAGTTGGAAGCTCTATAAGTAGCAAGTAGTAGCCCATCAATAAAATCATCCCATTATTCACTTCTATCCAAACTATAATATATTTATGCTATTTCATGTTTCAGTTTACCTGATTCATGTTCAAAGTTCTGAATGCCTCAAACTTGTAAGGCAGTATTCAAGAATGAGTTTGGGTCCTGAGTTTTATGGGCCATGGTCGTGTGAAGACCAACCCTGGCCAAGTACCCAGGAAGGTTTTGGCCATATTTATTTATAGTGATTGTCCCATTTCTATTTTATTTCCAATTACCAATATGGAACTAAAGTTTCAGTTCTACTATCGACTTCTTGGCAGTTTCATATCCAAATCCATGAAATTATACGGGTTGACTTGCCTAGTCGAGCTGAGCAATCAATAGAAGGCCGGGTTGACTTGCCTAGTCGAGCTGAGCAACCAATAGAAGGCCATGAGGCTAGTAGAGTCCCTCCATTCAAACTTGGCTAGTTAACGCAATCAAACTAGTTTCCATGTTCAAGCTTGAGCACTTTATTGGAACCAAGTTGAGCTCACAAGCTATTTATTTGCAGCCCTATTCTAATGCTCAAGCATATTTTGCTAAAAATTATCATTTCCTAGTTGTCTCAGTTCTTTTTACGCAGAGCCGTCTCAAGTTATTTAGAGGCTCTAAACAAAAGTCCAAAGATAGGATCCTTTTTGAATATTTAAACATAATTAAATTATATAATTTTATTATATTGATTTATATGAAAATTCTCATCCTTGATTCGGACTTGGGACTGGTGGTATATCGTTATAAACGTTACATAGGCGGATTTAAAATCTTTCTTTTATTAATCATTTTTAAAATTTGAATAAGAAGCAGTTTTTCATATATATATTTGTTTTAATTATGTAGTAGATGAAGATGAAGAGACCAAACCTTTTTCTGAAGGAGGAGACGAAGAGGCGACAATGGTTATTATTTGTTTTTCAAGTTTTGATAGATTTAATTACGTTTAATTTTTTTATAAATAGACAAGTGGTTGTTTTCTTTTTCAGCCGGATTTTCCTTACAAAAATGCATATATATATATATATATATATATATATATATATATATATATATATGGAAAAAAATATATATATATATGGGAAATATATATATATATATATATATATATATATATATATATATATATATATATATATATATATATATATATATGGGGTCCCTAAAAAAAAGGGATCCTAGATGGCTGCTTCCTTTGCCTAAAGGATAAGTTGCCCCTGATTTTACGGCATAGGTGGCATTTCCCTTTTACCGGTATTGCTCCGAGTTTTTTTCCCTTCCTTTAGACACTTCATACATAGGTTAGCTTACATGTTGCTACTCAACACTGCTAATGATATCCAATGATGACAACAGATGATACTTTGCTGCTGGAGAATGATGTTACTAGCTCCTTCCAAGTTTGATTTCAATTTTAGTACAAGAATCAAACTAAAAGTAGCAATACAAGGTTTATATTGTTTGATGAGTTTAAAAAAGATTAATTAGCTGTGAAAACCATTAATTTATTTTTGGCAAGACTTTGTATTGCAAGTGGTTTAATGTGGTGTTCTAAACTCCAAAAACTTGAGCCCTATTATAGGTTGTTATGTCCGAAAATTATGTTTGCACAGATAGTATGTCAATTGCCCTTTCTGAAAGAAAAATACTTTACTTACCACCAAAATTCTATTCCTCCGTGTTCCTTCGCCACGTGGCTATCTCCTATTCGATCATATCATCCCCCAACTCCTCTTCTATTTGCTTCGGTCAATAAAGAAAATGTCATTTGACGGAGGGACATGAAGGAATAGAATTTTTGGAGGTATATATAGCATCACTCTAAAAACAATCAAACTTGCATCAATTTTCAAATTTTCACCAATTATATATCTAGTCCATTTAAAAGAAAACATACAACAACAGATAGAGTAGTTTTTTAGTTGTCCACACCCTAACGTTTCTAAAATTATTCGTTGCCTACATCCTAAGGTTTCTAAAAATGTAACCAAGTTAAAAAAAATAAAACGAATTAAAAAAATGTTGTCGATACACCGGACAGTGTGACGTTTTTGCTGCAAAAATATCAGAATCTCTGACATCTTTGGATAAAATACATTGGACGAAACATATTTCTTGAATTAGAAAAATATGTTGGATTATTCAATAATATGGGACCACACATGTAAAATTAATTGTGTTGGGCTATCTAAATAATTAAGCCGAATTAAAGTGGTCTATTTGGAAATTGGGTTAAGGGTATAATTGTCATGAAATTAATGTGTAGATACCGGAGATAAATCTAATTTGATGAGGGGCCAAATTAGAAATATCAAAACATATAAATATATGTATTCATTAGGGTTATGGTCCCCAACTTATACGGCCAACAAAAGAGATGTTTTCTTTTTTTTCTCTTCTGCATCTCCATCAACAGAAAGAGAGGGACAAAGGATTCGGGTTCTCTTTGTCATTAAGGGTCGTAGCAAGTTGGAAGATCGAACCCCATAAAAGGACGACCGCTTCAAGATCCATCAAGCCTAGTAATGGATTCAGGTACGCTTCCGCAATTTATATTTGGTCTTCATCTCATGAATCAATAGGGTACAATAAATTTCTAACAAGTGGTATCAGAGCCTCTCTGTCTGATTTATAAGATCGAAGTTTCAGAATTAATTTTTTGTTGATTTTCAAGAACCTTAGATCGTTCCATCTAATTTAAGTTAGGGTTCTTATTGTTCGATCTAAGTTTTTATGATCCACCAATTTGGAATATAATATTTTACTCTTTTTTTTTACCATTCCGAATTAGTGTTTTGGTTAATGCGGCTAGGGTTTGCCGCAGATGGTAGTATATTATGGCACGTTGAGAGCTATTCTTCTGATTATTTATTATGTAACCAAAATAATCAACCTGGTATAGGGAAGAAAAGACATCAGTAATGTTTTCTAGTTCAGTGACTATTTGACTTTGCCATTTGCTATTCTAATTGAAATTTGTCTATTGTGGTCGCTTTACAGTTGTATTGATCTATGGGCTCTTTGTTGCCAACTTTTAATAGATACATTGATTTTTTATTGAAATGATAGCAAGAAGTTATGATTTCATTCAGAAAAATGTCTTTCTTCAAAGTTTCTGGTAGTTTTCTTTGATTTGAAACAACCCTTAGTCAACATGACTGTAGAAGTTTATAGTAGCTTTCTTCATCTCATGACTGTAAAAATTTTATGTTATTTTAAATATGCATGTACATAAGATTTTGGATATGATTCAGTTTTGTAAAATTTAGTCAACATTTAAATTTTTTGGTGCTTTTTGTGACTAGCAATAGTTGTCTAATATTATAAATAGACCCATTGAAACAAGATGTCGCCAAAGTGACCTCTCTTGCGTAGATAGTCTATGAGAGATATTTGATGTTTGTGTGTGTACATTTATGCGGGTATTAGCCGGCCCAAAGGAAGGTTAATACTTGGCCAAATTGTACACATACTTGTGGTGATAAATGTGTGACAATTATACGGTTTACATGTGAATAATAACCGGATCCAAAGATAGGCTTATTATTTGACATGACTTCTTGTCAACGTTTGATCACTACACCAAGAGTACCACTTGCAGTTAATATCACTGTCCAAAGACTTAATATTAATGATGTACTAGGTATCTTCAGATGGAGTTCACCATTATTTGAATTTGTTTGACTATATTTTACTCTTTGGTTATTAATTAGAGCATATTTGTTTATTTATTTTTTGTTCTCTTTTCAGTTAATGTTGCTATAATATCTGCCAATACGAATTCAATTTTCATGCTTAGTGGGATAAATTTTAAGGGCAAAAAGAAAAGAAATACAGAAGCTGCTGAGGGTCTGGCTTAAAAGAAACAACAATATAAAACTAAGGGTTGTTTCTTTTGTGACAAGTCAGGACACATAAGGAAAAGTACATTTCTCAATTTGGTCTGTTTTGAGGTTAATTTAGCTTCAGTACCTAGAAACACATGGTGGTTAGATTCTGGTGCTACTACCCATATTAGTGTTTCTAGACAAGGTTGTCTGGGCTATCCAAAGCCAATTGATGGTGAAAGATACATCTATGTGGGTGATGGCAAGTCGGTAGAAGTGGAAGCAATAGGACATTTTAGGTTATTATTGGGAACCGGTTATTATTTGGATTTGATAGACACTTTTATTGTACCATCATTTAGACGGAATTTAGTTTCAGTTTTCTTACTGGACAAATCCGGTTATCATTGTTCATTTAAGAAATAATAAATTTAGTCTATATTTAAATTCAAATATTGTTGGAAGTGGTTCCCTTAATGTTTATGATAACCTATATTCACTTGAAACTATTGCATCTTACAATGAAATCATGCATGTGGAGTCACGTGGTACTAAACGCAAAATTAATAAAAAATTCAGCCTCATTATGGCATAAGCGATTAGGTCACATCTCTAGAAATAGAGTTGAATGACTTGTGTCTGATGGGATTTTGGATTCCCTTGATTTCACAGACTTTAATGTCTGTGTTGAATGTGTAAAGGGAAAACATACCAAAATAAAGAGATTAAGTGCCAAAGTTCTACAGAAGTCTTAGAATTGATTCATACTGATATCTGTGGACCATTCCCTTCGGCTTCTTGGAATGGTCAAGAATATTTTATATCATTCATAGACGACTATTCTAGATACGGCTACCTATATCTCATTCATGAGAAATCATAGTCTTTGGACGTATTCAAATCATTTAAAGCTGAAGTTGAGAACCAACTCAACAGAAGAATAAAGGTCGTCAGGTCTGACCGTGGTGGAGAATACTACGGTAGATCTGATGGATCAGGTTAACAACGTCCAGGACCGTTTGCTAAATTCCTAGAAGAATGTGGAATCGTCCCACAGTACACCATGCCAGGATCACCTAGCATGAATGGTGTAGCTGAAAGACGAAATAGGACTCTTAAGGATATGGTGATGAGTATGATTAGTCATTCTACCTTACCAGAGTCACTCTGGGGTGAAGCACTTAAAACTACAGCTTACATTCTGGATAGAGTGCCAACTAAAGCGGCTGCAAAAATACCTTATGAGCTTTGGACAGGCAAAAAACCTAGTTTGAAGCATTTACATATTTGGGGTTGTCCAGCTGAGGCAAGTCCTTATATGCCATATAAAAAGAAATTGGACCCCAAAACTGTAAGCAGCTACTTTATTGGCTATGCGGAGTGATCAAGGGGTTACAAATTTTACGATCCCACAAAAAGGACAATTTTTGAGACGGGAACTGCTATATTTTTTGTGGATGTTGAGTTTGGGGGAAGAAATAAAGTTAGGGACATTGTATTTGAGAAGGAATCGGTTACGATCCCTACTATCACTTTTGACGATGTGCAGGTTTCTGTACCTTTCATTGATCAAGAAGTGAATCCGGAACCTCAACAAGACAATGTTGAATTACCTCTACAAGTCGATGTTGAACTACCTCAACAAGACAACATAGAGACAGCCCCATTCAAGATGAGGCAGTTGTTTCTGAGGAACAAACTCAACAACCTCAAGAATTGGTGCCATTAAGATGGTCCACCAGAGAAAGGAGAAATGCAATTTCGGATGATTTTATCATATTTCTCCAGGAATATGAGGAAGACCATGGAATATTGGAAGATGATCCAATCAACTTCCGTCAGGCCATGAAAATTTCCAATTCTCAAAACTAGATTGATGCAATGAATGAGGAGTATAAGTCCATGCAAGACAATAAAGTTTGGGAACTTGTCCCATTACCAAAAGATGTGAAGCCCATTGGTTGTAAATGGATATTTAAAACCAAAAAGGATTCGAAGGGTAATGTGGAGAAGTATAAAGCACGTCTTGTAGCTAAAGGCTTTACTCAAAAGGAAGGGATTGATTTTAAAGTGACTTTCTTTCCGGTTTCTTCGAAAGACTCTTTTAGAACAATCACTACAAAAAAAAAGTGTCTTTCTGGGACGCCAACAAATCCGTCTTAAAAAGGCCTAAGTCAGTCCTAAATCGTAATTTGGGACGAATTTTAGGACGGTATTCGACAGTGCTATTAGGGTGGCGTGGCAAAAAGTTTTAGGACGGAAAAAGCCGTTCTAATTTAGATTTAGGGTCGAAAAATCTAACCGTACTAAAAGTGTTTGAATTATTAAATATTTATGACGGTTTACTAAACTGTCCCAAAATAGAAGAGTTTATGACGAATAACATCCGTCCTAGACAAATTTGCCAGCGTCACAAAAGAATGTCATTTATATCTAAGACAATTACATAACCGTCCCAAAAGTAATACTTCTGAAATTACCATTTGCATTTTCCAGCCATAAAATATACAATTTAAATACACATAACATTATTCATATGATCAGGTGTGTCAAACTTAAGCTTGTTCTCAGATGTATCTCCCGATGTCGGAGCTCCCATACAAAAAAAAATCTTAACATCAAGGTTGAAGACAAAAAAAAATTCATATATAACTCTAATGTTCAATTGAAAAACAACATAAAAAAAGCTTAACATTAAGCATTCTTTACCAACATTTCCAAAATAAATCCAAAACATAACTCATCACACACACCATCAGCTACAAAATCAATCCATTCTTTACCAACATTTCCATATATAACATAATACATCACACACCATCATCAGTTACAAAAAATAATACATCACACACAGCATTCTGCACCATTATACACATCATTCTCCACCATTATACACAGCATTCTCCATCCAAAATATTAAGTACTACACCATATTTCAGTACATCCAAAATGAAGCCAAAGTATTAAAGTACTACACAATATTTCAGTACATCCAAAATGAAGCCAAAATATAAAGTACTCCACCATATTTAAGAACACCATATTTTTTCCCCATCACGATCGTCGCCCATCATTTAAACATATCCAGAATATTTTTGAAGGACCTGCAAATGAAATTAAGACAAATTAAATATTCATAAACTATGCATCATGCATGTGCCTGTAAGAGGATTTGTAGCAAAGAAATGACAAAGATGGGGATAAAGAAAGAGATATTTCACTTGAAAACTAAGTGCTAAAATAAAGAAACTACATATAAGTACAACATAGTGCCAATCTCAGTTCAAATCAGAGAGATGCTAAATATAATGGATAATTTACTACTGGATACCATGAAGTATCATTGTTTTGCAAGTTTCTACAATACAACAAACTTGAGTTTACTCCCTCTGTAAGTGTTATCTATAGCCCTCATTTAACATTGCATATTCAAAAGACTCAAGGGAATAATTAGGAAACCTATTCCATAGACACAAATATCATAAAGGATTATGAAGAGATTGATCCACACTGCTAAAGAAAGAAACATATGTACACGGTGTGTATACAAACTCTAGATTAGTAAAACAAAATTGTTACAGTATAGGATACTAAGCTAATATGGATACTAGGCTAATCCATGTTCTGTATCGAAAGATATACCAAATGTTAAAAACAAAATTGTTACAGTAAGTAAAGGATACTAAGCTAGCATGAATGACTTAAGAATGATCCAAGAAACTGTTACAGTAAGATACTAAGCTAACATAGATGACTTAAGAATTCATTTGATCTGGATACTAAGCTAACGTGGATACTAAGCTAATCCATTTGAAACTGTTACAGTAAGGATACTAAGCTAACATATTTACAGCAAGGATACTAAGCTAACATGGATACTAAGCTATAGTAAGCTAACATGGATACTAAGCTAATCCATGAGCAAACATTTGAAACTGTTACAGTAAGGATACTAAGCAAACATGGATACTAAGCTAATCCATGAGTAAAATTCAGAATATGCAAAATTGAAACTTTAAGGGGCATAAGAATCATAGAGAAAAATCAATTTAATAAGTTGATACTTGGCAAATTACCTGGACGATGTACTGGATTGCTGACAAAGTAGTTGAGCAAATTACCTTTTGACCCTTCTCAAGAAGTTTTGCCAGTAGCCCTCGAGCCTAACCACATCCTTTCTTGGGTATATTTGATGAAGTAGAACCTGTAAAAGAATGAGAAAGGACAAAACGATATACAAGTAACATAGATTAAGTTGAAAGTACCCAGACTATTGGACTTAAAGAAACAAAAGCTAATTAATTACCATGTTCATTGTTATTTGAACCTTGAGAGCATCACGATAATTGTGCATCTGTTATGTGGTCAACAAATACTTAATTGGAGGTTGATCGTGCTCGTGTCCCTGGTGCCATTTCAAATCAATCCTGCAACAATTGAATAGTTTTTTTTTCCTAATATTAGAACATAGCCACAAAATATATTTATCAAGTAGTAACTTTAACATAGAATACATTTGCATTCAACTGAAGAGACAACAAAGTTTTTTTTCAATGCTCATCTAGCATGTAAAGATCTAGACAAATTTTAAATATTGAATCTTCTTTAATCTCCACAAGAAAATAATAAACTCATGATTGCAAAAACAATGCCTGAATTTCTTGTGAGGTAAATTAAAAAACCACAACCATAACTTATTTTTCTAACCTTATTTAGATTCCTCAAAATAATTTTTCATTCATATCTCTGTTGGTGGAAAGGTAAACCCATTAACTTTTCTTGCAGCTATATAGTTGGAATAGCCTACCAAATATTTCTTATCAAGAACTGGTAATCAGAAATGTAAGGGAGTAAGAAAGAAGCAATGACAATCGCTATGATTCATTCATTGGGTATTTGCAACAAGAAAATTACCTCCATGTAGTCATTTTTAAAAATTGAGGGCCTTCCTTGCTTCCGATAGGCTCGTGAACCCATTCTTAGTAAGCTTCCCCGAGATGACCAATCCGAAGGGTTTCAAACAACTATGCTTACATATTAAGATGGAAGATATACTTTAACAACATGAAGATGCTTACTCTGCAAAAAATAGCCTCCATCTACGAAGATTCAATTAGGTGGCTAATAGATAGTGGTTTTGTGCAAGAAATACATTAACCATTTGAGTTAATGCCCCACGGTAGTAGGGTTTAACTAAAAGCAAAATAGGAGAATAATGCTTGGGAAGGATTCCCTACAAGTTTATCCATTTTCTTTGTCCTAAAGTAATACACACAATTATTTGATTTGAAATTAAGAAAAGCCAATGGTGTCAGATTATTCCTTAACTTTTGTCATTAATTGTGCCGATTAAAATGAAAATTTTCTCTCCTGGCCTTTGGAGCGAGCCAGCAACGATTGAACTTTGAAGTAATGTGGTATACTACAACCCATTTTCTTTAAGTTAACATGCACACACTAGTAGTTTAACACCTAAAGACATGTTACTTCCACATCTTAATCTCAACCACCTAGTTTATATGGAAGAAAAACAAAGCTCATGTGGGAGAGAAATTCTTGACAAATTTCCTCCCTAAGATTAGGCATAAGTTTTTGGATTAAACTACAGAGGCATTTCGACAAACACTAGCAATATAAAACAAAATTTGGCTAATAAATATAACACAATAGAAATTAACCTTTTGTTACCATGGAGAGGAAGTGGCAGAAACGGAGGAGGAAGATCCGAAAGCGCTGCAAAAGGTGGGGGTGAAGTGGCGAAAGCGGAGGAGGAAGCTCCTAAAGCATTGTCGAAGGTGGGGTGGAAGCGGCAGGAGCGGAGGATCCGAAGCCGCCGTCGAAGAGGGAAGGAGTGGAGCTGCTGCAAGGGTTTGCGGATAAAAATGAGAAGCTAGGGTTTACGGAAGCACCAAAGAGAGGGAAAAGGGAGGAGCTAGGGTTTGAGGAAGGTCACTACCAAAAAAACCAACTTTAGCGACGGCCAGATCCGTCGCTTATCCGTCGGTAAAATAAATTACCGACGTAATGGCGACGGATATTTGATGAAAATGGCCGTCGGGAAAAACGTCGTCGCTAAAAAATGTCCGTCGCTAAGCCGTCGGACAAATAATTATCCGACGGACTAGCGACTGGTTAGCGACGGTTGTCTTTCACCTACTTAGCGACGGATTAGCGACATGTTCCCGTCGGTTTACATGCCATATAATATTAAAATATCCGTCGCTAATCCATCGTCAATAGGTCGGTAAAAGCGTATCAGAGAGGTTCCTGATACGCAAAATCAGTCGCTATTCCGTCGCCATTCCGTCGTTAACCTCGATGTTATAGCGACGTAGTAGCGACGGGTAGGTCGTCGGCCTGGTTCTGGAAAGCTTCCATATTTCCAGAACCATGTCGATGGATAATTGGTCGCCATCCGTCGCTAGTCCGTCGTCATCCTCGACCGATTAGCGACGGATTAGCGACCAACTATCCGTCGCTAAGTCTCTGGAAACCTACCATATTTCCAGAACCATGTCGACGGATGCGCCGTCGCTAGGTAGTCGCTCTTCCGTCGGTAACTGTAAAATATTTTATATCACCCAGTTAGCGACGGATATTCCGTCGCTCTTCCGTCGGTAACTGCAAATATTTTATATCACCCAGTTAGCGACGGATATTCCGTCGCTCTTCCGTCGGTAACTGCAAATATTTATATAATCCGTCGCTAGTTAGTCGCTAGTCCGTCGCTAAATGTAACATCAATTAAAAAAAATTACAGAAACATTCTATTTTCTTTTCGTAAATATTACACATTCATAATATCCAATATCCAAACATCCATGTACGATCAACAAATATCCAAATATCCATCCAAACATCCATGTACGATCAACAAATATCCAAATATCCAAATTCATGATATCCAATATCAAATATCCAATAACAAATATCCAAATATCCAAATTCATAATATCCAAATATCCAAATTCATAATATCAAAAAACAGTACAAATATCATTTTCCCGGAGATGGATCGCGTGGTCGTCTCGGCGCCGCCTCGGCTCTGCGGATGTACTCTTCCACCATGTACGCCGGCACCTGGGACAACACATGCTCTGGAAGCGTGCGGAGCTGCTCTGCCAACATCACGTCCATGAGCCCAATGAGCGCAGTATCCGGTACCAGGCGGACCTCGGCATTACGGTCAAATGAATAACGTCCAGGGTCGGAAGGACCGGCAACCGCAGTAGACGTACCGAGAGCAGACGGATCTGGACCGGGAGCAGAAGGACGCGGAAGGCGCTCCAGCACATCCGACATTAGACTCCGTATTTCCGACATATCGGAGGTGAGAGTCGCAAGCTGCTTTCTCATATCGTCCGACGGGGGCGCGGGAGGAGGCGGGGGCGGTGGATATCTCGGAGTCGCGTCCTGCAACGACGCCGCCAGGGAACCTACGCCGTAGACGCGCCCTTTATTAAAGCCGCCGACAGACTCTACGAACACGTCGTCGTAGCGAGCGGCAATAGAAGAGGGCGTCTGGGTGGGCGTCGTTTCGCCGACAACCTTGGCAGGGGGCTCAATCTGACTAAGGGCCTCACGATATGCAGCCTATCAAATGAATGTGTTTATACTATAAGTTTTCCTAAGTTATAATCTAAATCCTATGTTTCCCTAAGTTATAATTTGAATCCTACGTTCACCTAATTAAGTTAACAATAATTATATTTCTAATATAAATCTCATAAACGTAATTACTTACATCAGTCGCCTGGGCCCTCGCGTCGACGAAGCTCCCGTCTGCCCGCCTCTTGTGTGTATGCAGGAATACATCGTAGGCGGTGACCGACTCCGGCTCTCTCCCCTCCTTTACCGCCCGTTGTGCCTGCATACGAAATATACGTCGAATTTAATTAACTACGTATATTAATAGTACCGAATTTAATAGTGAAATGAATTTGCGGTATCTCACCAAATCTGCACGCGTCGCTGCGTGGGCCCTTGAACCTCCCGTATGCAGACCAGCGGCCTGTCTGCTCGCCTTCGCTTTCTCTGATTTCTCCCTGTACTGAGCAGTATTCATCTTATCCAACATCTGCTCGTAGTACTCCTTCCGGAGCCACTTCTTTCTCGAATGCGCCGTACGAACGTCGTACACCGCATTCCGTATCTTCTTTCCGGTGGCGGCTTTGTAGGCCTTGCGAATCAACTCCTCGCGATGGGGGGGCCACCAGAACGTCGTCTGACATACAAATTAAATTATCACGTAATTAAAAAATTAGTGGATTAAAGAATAATTAATAATTAACCAAAAGATATATATATACCTTCATCTCCTCGAGCCAGACGTACTGCATGTTCTGAGGCACCTCAGAAAAATTGAGGTAGGGGCCATGGTAGTTTTCCCGGATAATTTGCCTGAGTATCCGGGCAGCATCATACGGGAAAAACCTACAAAGAAGCAAAGACTGGATTATTAACTTGAATAAATGAAACAAATTTAATAAATTAACTTAAATTTACTTACGTATCACCCGCGGGCCATAGCTCTCGTCGGTTCTCGCCTATCGGCCTCTCTGGAGGCGTCGGAGGATCCGCGGGTCCGCGGATGTACTCACCGGTAGCAGGATGAAGCTGAATCCGGGGGTACTCCGGAGCCCACCCTGCAGTAACTGATGGTGTACCCGCTGGTGCATCCGGGGGCGGAACGGATCCGCTAGCGGATGGAGTCTCAGGCCTCGATGAAGATGAAGGTAGCGCCTCGGCAGATCGACGGCGGGAAGAGTCTGTGGCCGGGCTCTCCAGGTCGGGATCGGAGGACTCTATATCCGGGGAATGTGGAAGGCGACCACGACCGCTACCACCACGACCGCTACCATCACGTCCACGGCCAGTGCCGCTACCACCACGACCGCTACCATCACGTCCACGGCCAGTGCCGCTACCACCACGCCCACCACGGCCAGTACCGCCACCACCAGCACCACTACCATCACGTCCACGGCCACTGCCAGCAGCACGAGTGGTAGTGACCATGACCTGTAAGGAGCAGACATAAATATAATTAACAATATAGAAGTATAAATGAATATAAAACTGAACTAAAATATATATACCAGCAGCAGGGCGGCGAGTGCCGTCAAGACAATGAGAACTAAGAGTGCCATCTGTAAAAAGAAAATCATACAATAAGTAGATGATCGAACGACAAAAACATAAACTGAAATAAGAATGTGTCCGTCTAAACTGAATTCACTAAGTTGTAAGTGCTTCTAATATATACCGATATTTAATCTAATCATCGTTATCGTCCTCGTCCTCATCGTCATCGTCATCGTTCTCATCCTCATTCTCATCGTCGACTTCATCTATATCATCATCCTCATCGTCGACTTCATCTGTATCATCATCCTCATCCTCATCCTCATCCTCTTCTTCTTCTTCTTCTTCTTCTTCTTCTTCTTCTTCTTCTTCTACTTCTTCTTCAGGCTCAATACTTGGGACAAGACGCCTCTTTCTCCCCTGGTTGACAGCTAAGTCTTGTATATCAACCTCTTCCTCCCCTCTATTTTCCTCAGCATGAGGTATATCGACATCTTCCACGTCCATGGTATCCGACTGTTGTCCCATGTATTGGGGCTTCTCGATCTGGTCCTCTTGGTATGCTGGGTCTCCAACGTTGAATGTATTTCTAGATTTAATCTTGCATACTGCCCACCAGTCAAATCGATCTCTACGACGCCTTGGGTAGCTTGTATAGTAGACTTGAACAGCCTGACTTGCTATCGCAAACGTGTCGGACCCTCTATACCTCCTGCGATGATTTATATCGACGAATCCAAATTGTTTATCGATTCTCCAACCGATATTTGGTCTCGTATCGAACCACTCACATTTGAACATCACAATATGCATATCATATGGGGCACTATATTGTAAATCTACAATCTCCCAAAGCACTCCATAATAGTCAAAGTTCGGCTCGTCGTCATAGATGGTGCCTCTTATGCAAACACCAGAATTCTTGGTATCGAAGCCGTCATTGAGAAATTCGGCATTTATAGCATGCTGAGTTGACTTAAACTTGAAGCCATTAACGACATAGCCTGACAAAGTCTTTGCATGCTTCTTCGGTCCCAATGCCAAATAACGAATGCTCTCATTTATGAGTGTTGTTTCAGGCAATAAAACCTGTAAACATGTATTGATAATTTAAATATTTTAGCTGCATATATTTTAATGGTAGCCGCATAACATATTATCTCAATTACTTACGTATTTACGAAACCAGGACGGAAACGTACAATCAACCTCTCTTTGAAGTCCCTCATCTGTAATATATGGTGTCCTCATTTTGACTTCACCTCTAAATACACTGTTAGAGAGAATAAAAATAAGTGTAGTCACTTAATTCACCAAATTAGAGATTATAACGAGGCGTAGTCACTTACTTCTCCAAATCTCTCACTTCTTGTATGTCACAATTTAACAAGACATATCGGTGAGCGGTATCATACTCATCGTCGGTCAACCACCGTTTCTTACTAGCCCCAATAGGCTTGCCCCTTAAATTGAATATACCTCCATCCTCAACGTCTTCTTCATTCCTTTGAGGTCTATTTCGATTTGTCTCGACATGAGTATCGAAATAAATGGAGCAGAAATTTGACACCTCCTCGATAAGATATGATTCGCATATCGAAGCCTCTATATGAGCCTTGTTGCCAACTTTCTTCTTTAGATGGTGTAGGTACCTAAAGAGACAAATTATCTTGAGAATTAACAATGAATTGTAAAATGCACTTAAATTTCGCTTAAATTATATCGATTTTTATTTACCTTTCAAAGGGGTACATCCATCGATAATGAACAGATGCACCGACACGGGCTTCGTATGCTAGATGAATCGGTAGATGCTCCATGCTGTCGAAAAAGCCCGGTGGAAATATTTTCTCTAACTTGCAGATTGTTAAGACAATCTTCTCCTCAAGTTGTACCATATGTTGCACCGTCAGCTTAGTTGAACAGATATCCCTGAAGAATGTAGACAGCTCGGCCAACGGAACCCATACAGCAGAAGGCAACAACTCTCTCAAAGCAATGGGCAGTAATCTTTCCATAAACACGTGGCAGTCGTGACTCTTCATTCCCGTTAGCTTGCGTTCATTGAGATCAACGCATCTAGACAAATTCGAAACATAGCCGTCGGGAAATCTTAAATTAGATATCCACTTGCAGATTATTAATCTATCTTCCTTGCTCAATGTGTATGGCGCTATAGGCTTACTTAATTGTCCACCAGCACCCCTTTGTATCAAGTTCAGATGAGGACGCTTGCATATCTCGGCTATGTCTTGTCTTGCTTTTGGATTGTCCTTCGTCTTTCCTTTAATATCCATTACGGTATTGAAGACATTATCGAACACGTTCTTTTCGATATGCATGACATCAAGATTATGCCTTATAAGATTATCTTTCCAATAAGGCAAGTCCCAGAAGATACTCCGTTTGGTCCAGTTATGGCTTTGTCCGAACCCCTCGACACGATGGTTCGATGGATCTTCCATTGCGGTGGGCAATTCCTTTACAGCTTCCCAAATATCGTATCCCGAAAATCTGGCAGGAGGTTGAGAAAATTCTTGTTTTCCATATCTGAACGCGTCCTTATTCTTTCTCCAAGGATGGGTCGCGGGCAGAAATTGACGGTGACAGTCAAAGAAAGAAGTTTTTCCTCCATGCCTAAGGCGGAACGCCTTACTATTTTCCATGCATATCGGACAAGACATGTTGCCGTGCGTACTCCATCCCGACAGCATACCGTATGCTGGAAAATCATTGATTGTCCACATGAGTGAAGCTCTCATCTGAAAGTTCTGTTTCCTGGAAATATCATAGGTCGTGACGCCGATCTCCCACAGCTGTTTCAGCTCATCCACCAACGGCTGTAAATATATATCGATGTTATTCGTCGGATTTTTAGGACCGGGTATAATAGCTGTCAGAAACATATAAGGAGTCTTCATACACATCCATGGTGGCAGATTGTAAGGGGTAAGAATGACCGACCAGCATGAGTACTGAGATTCCGACTGTCCGAAAGGGGCGAAGCCATCAGCACATAGCGCCAGGCGTACATTTCTAGGCTCTGCAGCAAAATCTGGATGACACAAATCAAAATGTTTCCACGCCTCTCCATCCGAAGGATGTGACAATTCTCCTTCGTCCTTTATGCGTTCTTCGCTGTGCCACGTCATGTGTTCTGCTGTATTTAGAGACATATACATCCTCTGCAAGCGCTTCGTGATCGACAAGTAATGCATATACTTGTAAGGACGTCGTTTTCTAGTCGACTTTCCTTTTCCCTGTACTGGCTTGTAACGATCCACATTACAGAAGCTGCAACTTTCTGATACGCAATTCTCTTTGTAGTATAACATGCATCCGTTACGACAACAATCTATCTTCTCGTACCCCAGTCCCAGTTGTCGGACCGTCATCTTTGACTTGTAGAAGTTTTTTGGTAGCTCTTTTGATTCCTTCGGTAACACCTCCTTGATTACTTCTGTGATCCGATTATAGCAAGCTTGTGGCAAGTTAAAATCAGACTTTATGTTCAACAACCGCATCATCACTGACAGTGCGGAATGAGTCTCACAACCAGGATATAGAGAAGTATCTGCGTCCTGAAACATGTCATAGAACTCCTTCGCCTCGGGATTAGGATCCTCCGGATCAAAATTAGGCCCTGCCGCATCATACACCATATCTCGTGCAAGGTTCTGCAGATCTCCATAATCAACAGAGCATCCGTGGTCTTCGATGACATCCGTTGCAGCATTATCATCAAAAGCATAAGTAGCAGCTTCCGCAGCCTGTCTTTCCGAATATAGTTCACCTTGCGATGACCACAGGCCGTAATTACGTACGAAACCCTTACGGGTCAAATGATCTCTCACAGTCACCACTTCTTCGTAACGTCTATTATGACATTTAACACATGGACACTTAATTTTGTTATCGTCCATGTACTGAGCTTTGCTCATTGCATAATTAAGAAATACTTCCACGCCTGCCTGAAAATCGTCACTCACACCAATTCTACTCTCGTGTTGCCGTTTGTACATCCATGTACGATCAACAAAATAACGACTCATCCTCAATTTGGATGTAAAAATCTGTATCGTAAGACAAACTAAACATAAGAATAGCCCGATACCGATACTCATAAATTTGGATTAGGGTTAGGATGTTAGATATAAGTGAACTAGGTAATGTAGAGTACAATATAGGGAACTGTGAATGGACTGAAAGTTGCACATGAGAAGGTTCAATGAAGGGCCCATAAATGGGTTCACATGATAAGTTAGTAAGAATCCACATCACTATACATACTCCCCCGTCTCAGGAGTGTGTCTGGCTCCTATTTAGAACAGCACAGGTCACAACATGTCCAGAATAGCAAAACAGAGCTCTACAATGTATATCGGTATCGGACTATTCCTACGAGTATTGGTATCGGCGATATCAATACTCGTGTGAATAGGAGATTGCAATATAAGTCTAAGCTATCTAGCTAACATGTATACTTGCATTTACATTGTATCATAACTTGTATCTAGTTACCTTGCTAATCATGTATATACTCTTAACATATATGTGAAGACACTATACTAACATGTATTTAAATCAAGGTTCAAAGTATCGGTATCGGAATCGGTAGTATCGGCGGTATCGGTAGTATCGGCGATATCGGTAGTATCGGTAGTATCGGCGCGCGATATCGGTAGTATCGGAGGTATCGGTAGTATCGGCGGTATCGGTAGTATCGGCGATATCGGTAGTATTGGTATCGGCGATATCGGTAGTATCGGCGGTATCGGATCGAAGTATCGGATGTTTAGTGCAGGGTACGTGACATTGTGAAAGCAATACAAAGTAGCAGTAAAAGGTAATGTGATGCTCAAGCAGCAATGCACAAACTAAATATGTACAGGACATCTTGATGATGGCAATTTCATGACAAGTGCAGTATAAAATTTGTGTTCCTAGCAATATGGGTGGTGCACAGATGCTAGGATATGCATCTAGGGTGTTTAGAGTGTTAAACAAACATGGTATAACCAAAACGACAGACTTCACACCACAGAACAGTGAACACAAAGAATAAATCATAACCCAAGCCTCCCCCTTGGCCAAATAACCCATCAAACCCTCTCCAATTCACATGGCACAGCCCACACATATATAACAGTATATTAGCAACATTATAGACTAATTACAATTGAAAATGGAGTGAGAACCCTGCCCCCATTCCCGACCCCCCCCCGACCCCCCTGCCCCCATTCAACACCCCCCCCCGACCCCCCTGCCCTCTCCACCCCCCACCCCCCCGACCCCCCTGCCCCCATTCCCCACCCCCCCCCGACCCCCCGACCCTCATTCCCCACCCCCCCACCCCCTGCCCCCATTCCCCACACCCCCCCGACCCCCTGTCCCCATTCACCACCCCCCCCGCCCTCTCCCCCCCCCCCGCGAAGCCGACCCCCCCCCCTACTCCCCCCCCTCCGGCCCCAAAACACAAAATTAGAGAAAATTAGAGAGAGAGAGAGAGAGAGAGAGAGAGACCTGGTAGAGAGAGAGAGAGAGCCGCGAGAGAGAGAGAGAGAGAGCCGCGCGCGAGAGAGGGAGAGCCGCGAGAGAGAGAGAGAGTTTTGGGGGGAATGAAAAATTTCCTCCCGTCGGTTCAATTTAAGTTAGGGCACAGAATTAGCGACGGAATAGCGACGGAATAAATTAGTCGCTAAACCGTCGCCAATTAAAAGGTGTTTTCCGACGGCTATATCCGTCGCTAGGTAGTCGCCAAAGTTCCCGCCAATGTTATAAAGATTTTGCCGCCAACATTTGCGACGAATAAGCGACGAAAAATAATCCGTCGCTAATTTTCGTCGACTTAGCGACGGAAACCCGACAAATTTTTACATTTAAAATTGAAAAAAATTATGTTGTGTTGTCTGTCGCTAATCCGTCGCTAAGATGTCGGAAATTGGTCGCTATTAGCGACGGAATCCGTCCGTCGCTAAAAGTCCGTCGGTAAAGTGGGGTATTTTAGTAGTGGGTGTTCCAAAGGAGAGTGTAGCAAAGTTGGGAGAGAGAGTAACAGCCATTCTTTTTTGATCGAAAAGAGAGAGCAACAGCTAGTAGCAAATGTCAGAATGGTTTTGATCTAATAAAGTTTGAATGTTTTTGTGATGAACGGTATAGATTTAGGTTATCCAATCGAAAGGTCAGAAATTGGGACGTGTGGAGGGAAATGTTCCCCCCTAAAAATTTGGCAATTAGCTGCCAAATACTTGGCATTCCCGCCGAGCTATTTGGGACGCTAATATGAATTATTTAGGACATAAAGTTTTATAAGTCCCAAATAGAGATCCATTTTCACAATTTGTCCCATAAAATACTACTTTTTTGTTACCAAAAATATAGTCGTCCCCAGAACTATATTTTTAGGACATTTTATACTAGTTTTCCCAATAGTGTCGTCCCAAAAAGATACATTTTGATCTTGAGTTACATCAAATGGATGTCAAAATGACGTTTCTCAATGGTAAAATTGACGAAACTATATATATGGTGCATCTAGAAAATTTTGTGTCGGGAGATCCAAAGAATATGGTTTGCAAATTGACAAAATTCATTTATGGACTCAAGCAAGCTTCTCGTCAGTGGTACTATAAATTTTACCAAGTTGTTACCTCGTTTGGTTTTGAGGTTAACGTTGTTGAAGATTGTGTGTATCACAAATTCAGTGGAAGTAAAATTATTTTTCTGGTTTTGTATGTTGATGACATACTGCTTGCCACAAATGATATAGGCATATTGTATGACACTAAAAAATTTCTATCAAATAACTTTGAGATGAAAGATCTTGGTGACGCCTCTTTTGTATTAGGAATTCAAATACATCGAGATCATTCTCGAGGTATTCTTAGATTATCACAAAAGAGCTATATCGATAAAGTGCTTAAAAGATTTAGCATGCAAGAATGCAAACCAGGTGACACCCAGTCACTAAAGGAGACAAGTTCAGTCTCAATCAGTGCCCTAAGAATAGCCTTGAAATTAAGAAAATACAATTGATCCCCTATTCATCAGCTGTGGGGAGTCTAATGTATGCTCAGGTGTGTACGCATCCGGATATTGCGTACATAGTTGAAATTTTAGGCAGATATTTAAGTAACCCTGGGATGGATCATTGGAAAGCAGCCAAACGGGTCATGAGATACTTACAGAGAACAAAGGATTACATGCTCACTTATAGGAGATCGGATTAGCTGGAGATCATAGGGTATTCCGACTCCGATTTTGCTGGATGCCAAGACAGCAGGAGATCCACATCAGGTTATATTTACCTGTTAGCTGGAGGAGCTATATCTTGGAAGAGTGTCAAACAAACACTCATAGCTTCGTCCACTATGGCAGGAGAGTTTATAGCATGTTTTGAGGCATCTAATCATGGAATATGGTTGCAAAATTTTGTCACTGGACTGCGCATTCTGGAGGGTGTTGAAAGACCACTCAAGTTATATTATGACAATAAATCAACAGTACTATATTCTAATAACAACAGGAGCTCATATAAGTCAATGCATATTGACATAAAGTTTTCAGTTGTGAAGGAGAGAATTCAGAATGGTGAAGTGTCCATAGAGCACATTGGAACAAACTCCATGTTCGCGGATCCGCTCACAAAAGGGTTACCACCCAAGGTCTTTTATGAGCACACTGCTCATATGGGTGTTATCTCATTTGATGATATGTCAGTTTAGTGGGAGTTTGTATTTTATGTATTTGGGTGCTATTTGGTTTTGGACACATTTATGTATTAAAGTATTTTGGATATTTATCTGATCAGATATATGGAAATTCAGTTCATTCTGTTTTCATTATGTTAAAGTATTGACCTCATTAAAGTTAAGGAGAACCAGTTGGAAATAGACATGTATTGATCACATTGCGTGTAATTTCCATGCTACGCATCCATGATTGATCTATGTCGTTTAGCTATATTGGTATATGTGACCATTGATGGTTTAGTTACGCTATATGTGACGAATGCCGCTTTGATCCTATGTTGATATGGTTAATAGACGAGATTGTCCGGATATACCCTAAGGATTAAGATAACAATTTATGAGCTCACTAAGGTTAACACAATTATAAGGTTACATATGTGACCCAGTGGAAGATTGTTGGATTATTCAATAATATGGAACCACACATGTAAAATAAATTGTGTGGGTTATCTAAATAATTAAGCCAAATTAAAGTGGTCTATTTGAAAATTGGCTTAAGGGTATAATTGTCATGAAATTAATGTGTAGATACCGGAGATAAATCTAATTTGATGAGGGGCCAAATTAGAAATATCAAAACATATAAATATATGTATTCATTAGGGTTATGGTCCCCAACTTATACGACCACCAAAAGAGAGGTTTTCTCTTTTTCTCTTCTGCATCCCCATCAACAGAAATAGAGGGACAAAGGATTCGGGTTCTCTTTGTCATTAAGGGTCGTAGTAAGTTGGAAGATCGAACCCCATATATAAAAGGACGTCCGCTTCAAGATCTATCAAGTCTAGTAATGGATTCAGGTACGCTTCCACAATTTATATTTGGTCTTCATCTCATGAATCAATATGGTACAATAAATTTCTAACAAAATATAATGAATATGCTAGGCAATCTAGCAAATTAGTCCCTTCCAAAATAATTTACAGTCAATTTATCAAAACTCGTTGGTGTCATGTGAGATTATTATTATTATTATTATTATTATTATTATTATTATTCTTCATGCTTCATTGGTGTCATGTGAGCTTTTCATTGTAGGTAGTATATTATATAAGCTGGCATTGACATAAAGGAAGGTTTGGTGATGAGTGGTTCAGTGGATGCATGTCACGGACGTTTATATATGTTTTGGTGTATAAAATATTTGTGGCTAGAGAAAAGTCTGACAGTGAGGTTACTCATGATACAGCTATAGATATTTGGAGTGAACAAGAAAGTGCATAGATTTGTATGCACATATTTTTGAAAGTGCAAACCCAACATCTCCCCCTCACTTACGATTTACAAAAAAGTCCTTTGAAATGTTGAGAATGTAACTTGAAACCGTTTTCCCAAACTAAGAAGCTGCAAGAGAACCCAAAAAAATGCACAAAACCAAATCGTCAATATTTACAAAATACAATAATTTTTGACATTTGACGTGAAAAATCCTTATGAAAAAAATTACAGGATGATCGGAGTCCAACTCAAAAAAAAATTCATTAATGGAATAAGAGAGTAGATCCCTTACAAACTTCTCATCAATCCAAATGGATCACTACACTACTTGGAAAATGAAAAATACGATTACAAACTTATGAAGAACGAAAATGACGAGTGGGGTTACCATGCATCTAAAGTTTACGAAAAATATTTTTCTTCTCCAAACTAACAAATGCTATTTTCATATATTTTAGATGTTGAACGTACAAATGACACAATAGCAATGCGTAAGACGGTCTTTATTAATAATGAAAGCGTGTAAAGTTTACGAAGATGTTAGAAGAGCAAATTAAAACAAAGTCTTTGAAGACAATTGTCGTCAAGATTAAGTTTAGATATATCAAGTGTAAGTGTCAAAAAGAGTAGGAAAGATTATTTGATATCTTTAACATGCATCCTAGTTTCTAATATAATATGCATAACATCCTAACTTTAACATGCATCCTAGTTTTCGATATAAGATGCATAACATCCTAACCTCAATTCTAGGTTTAAAGAAAAATATTGCAAGTGCAAGATTATATATTTTAGAAAACCAAATCAAAAAGGGATCTGAAAACCAAACCTTGATTCTCACTGCTGACGATGGGAGGAGAGAAGCCAGAGAGAGAGAAGCCAGAGAAAAGAGAGAGAGAGAGAGAGAGAGAGAGAGAGAGAGAAGTCGTTCAGTTTTTTTTTCCAGATTTTGTTTCATATATTTTTATATTACTATTCAATTAACAAATTATACATTATTTTCCTACCAATGTTCATGTCACAGAAAATATAATATCTTTCTGATGTACCACATGTCGTAGAACATATAGTATCTTTTTGCGACATGTCGATGTCGCGATATGTATAGAATTTTTTGCGAAACTGGTGTTTCGTTTTCCTCCCATGAAATTTATGTGAAATCCGCGACATACTAGAACTCATGTCGTCAATACATGTAAAAAAAAAAAGCTTCTAGAGGCATAAAAGATCCTATGTCGCTAAAACATGTTGCTAAAAATACAATTTCTTGTAGTGATTATATATATATTTTTATTTTATATATATATATATATATATATATATATATATATATATATATATATATATATATATATATATATATATATATATTTTATATATATATATATATATATATATATATATATATATATATACATATATAAAAATATATATATATATATATATATATATATATATACATATATATATATACCTCTTCTTTCGATGTGGGTTCTCGGGTTTTATATGGCAGCATTGCAGAGTCCAAGTGGGCATATCATTTACTGCAAGACTTGGCCTTCAAGAAATATTTGACGAGGTCACTGCTTTAAAGACTAGAAGCCAACCACAATATAGAAGAGCTCGGTTACGATTACTTGCAGCAGTCTGGCACGTTTGGCGTGAACAGAACATGAGAGTATTTGAGGGGAAGACAACTTCCATAAGTGGTATCCTGAGCAACATTGAGCATGACCTCAGTTGTCTAGATGAATAGTAGTAATGTGCAATTAAGTTTGAGACTATCAGATGTATGATGTAATGTCTTTCTACTTATCAATATAAATAAAGAACCCTTTCTTTCTTCAATATATATATATATATATATATATATATATATAAATTTTGAAGAAGGCATAACAGATATGTGAAACAAGGCAACCTCTGGGACTGTGCCATGGACAACAACCATTCAGTCACTTTTAAGACTATTTTGAGGCATAGAGAGGGTTCTCAAATCTGCAATCCGAAGGGTCATGAAGGATGGGGCTGGCACGGACCTCTGGCGGGATCCTTGGATTGATCGACATTCTCTGGTTGAGATCAGGGGAGCTCCGTCGCATCAGGAGGACAGAAGGGGTCTGACTTGCCAACGGATTATCCGTGATGGAGAGTGGAACCCAGAGTCTTATCGTTATACCGAGGAACTTGGGAAGATTATCAGGACAGTCGCCTTGGACCCAGGACTGCCGGCTGATCGATGGGTCTGGGACCCGCCTAGAGATTCTACGGGGACTGGACTTTTCCAGTTCTGGAGCTGTTATAATCTCGTTAGGCGCACTTTCCCTCTGAGTACTGACTATGAGTTCGTATGGTGTAAGGGACTTGCAAGGAAGATACAATTGTGTGTTTACCGACTCCTTCTTGGTCGTTTTCTGACGAGGGATCGACTTAGTGCTTTTGGGGTTCAGGTCCCTGACCCTAAGTGTGTGCTATGCAATATAGAAAATGAATCTATAAGACACATTTTCTTTGAGTGTGACCTGACATGGCAGATCTGGTCTGAGCAAAGCAGGGTGTTGGATGGATGTGACTCCAGCAAGGGGGTTGGGGACATCATTACTGTGCTCCGAGATAGCAGAGAAAGAGGGCAAAACTGGTTCCGGTCTGCCAGAGTCCGACTGACTGCCGCTGTTTGGCATGTATGGAGGAAACGAAATCGTCGTATCTTTGAGGGGTTAATCACCCCTTTAGAAAATAATAATACCTTGTTCTCATTGCTAGGGTTTGTTACAATATATATAGTGTCTATATTTCGGCTTATGGGTTATGGGCCATATTTACATTACAAATATAATCTAACAATCTAACACCCCCCCTCAAGTTGGAGCATGCAAGTCACAAATGTCCAACTTGGGAAGGAAAGAATCAAAAACATGCTTTCCAAGGGGCTTAGTGAAGATGTCAGTTAGTTGACTAGAAGTAGGAACATGCGAGGCTATTACAGTGCCATTTTTAATTGTATCACGAACAAAATGCAAATCCACCTCAATATGCTTACTGCGCTCATGAAATACCGGGTTCTGAGCCAGGTGCAGGGCTGACTGACTGTCACAAAACACCGACATAGCAGACTTCTGGCAAACGCCCAAACACACCAATAACTCCTTCAACCATTTCAACTCACAAACAAGCGCATCAATAGATCGGTATTCAGCTTCAGCGGAAGATCGGGAAATAGTTGGTTACTTCTTGGTCTTCCAAGAAATAGGAGACCCCCCCAGAAACACCAACCAGCCCGTAACAAAGCGACGAGTCAAGGGACAACGTGCCTAGTCGGAATCATAACAACCAGAAAGACAGAGATCACAATCAGCTTTCAAAAGAATACCCTGTCTCGGTGCATGTTTGAGATGTCTGACAACTCTCAAAGCAGCATGCCAATGATCTTGTCGAGGCTCCTGTAAGAATTGAGACAATGTTATGACCCGCACCCGCTAAAAGGGCACGTGACGCGACAGCGCCCAGCCCTCACCGATAAATTAGCGTAGAACGCTGTAGATTTTTTTACTCTTAACAATTTATATATATATAACAAAAACCTGTCGAGAATATGGTCAACTCCGAACGAAGGACAAGCAATGAATATATATATATGAGTACTCAATCACGACTCTAAGATAACAAAGTAAAGACTGAAAGATAAAGACAACAAGACGATAATAAAATAATAACCTGTCAAGTCCAACACAAGAATATATACAAGTCCAAGTCTCTAATACAGTCCATAATAAAAACAGTCTCAAAAGTAGCTGGAGACAAAGTCCAGTACAAAAGACCTACTCTAACTAAGCAAGTGGTAAGGTCTCGTCAGACGAAGCTAAGCCCTGCTGGACTAAAGTCTCCAAGTCTACGCCCACTACGTCATCCGGATCGTAGTAGGTAGAATAGTCTCCCTCGTCAGTATCTGTAATATTTTTAACATATCCTGTCAGGATGGAACGAGTACAATCTACTAACAACAGTTCACAAGATATGACAAAAGCTATAAGACTGTAAAAAGAGAGTATATACAAGAAAATTATGGAATGTACATGTGAGTATCATGGCAAGGTAAGCTGTAAAACTAGAGCTAGAACAAGGCA
>JANAVB010044814.1:9475922-9545922 GCA_029216955.1 Iris pallida | reverse complement strand
CACAGATAGACTGCCCTGCTGCAGATCCTGGAACTGTCACACCAGGTCAATCTTATCCGTGGGGGAGAAGAACTTCTCCTTGAAGAGGAGCTTGAACTCTGCCTAAGTACGGCCCTCTCCATCTAGGGCTGGCTCGTTTCTGAACCAGGTGCGTGCTATGTCTAGCAACTGCAAACCTACCGCCTCGACCTTCAGGTCGTCTGCCAGGCGGGAGGCCCTCATCTGCCGCTCGATATCCTCGAGCCAATCATCTGCATAGACCACACCCTCGGTCCCACTAAAGTCACGGGGCCCGAGCTTCTTGAAGTCCTAGATATCTCCGTACCTCGGTCGCGTCCCCGGATGAGGAGCCCTTTGCTCCACGGCTGCAAGGGCCAACTGATGGGCATCCTCCATGCCCTGACGCATCGTGTCTGTCTGCCTCTGCTGAGCCTCGACCTGGGCTCTCTGGGTCTCCAGCACCTGCTGGAGGAAAGTAAGCATTTGCCCCATATCTGTAGGCAAGGGAGGTGGAGGTGGAAGTACGTCTGCAACTGGCGGAGGAATCCGCTGCGCAGGAGGAGGAAGAGCGCCCCCGACAGCTCCCGGTTCTACGGGAAGAGCACCCGCAACCCTAGGGACTGTCATCGAGGTAGCTGGAGGAGTACCCCCGAGAATCCTAACTGACGTCCCATCAGCAGGGGAAGTGACCGGAGCCTGTCCGCCAGAGGTGGCAGACCTCTCCGTCTTCCCGTGCTCCTCGCCAGGAGAGTGAGTCATAACTATCCTGGAGACAAATTGAAAAGAAGATATCAATATGGCACATGAAGGCAATATCAAAGGAGGACAGCTAGAATGCAGAAAATCAATATCAAAGACGGTAAGCAAGATATGTAAGGAAAGATCCTACTGTGATTGAGTACTCTTAGCCTATAGCCTATCCTAGATACGTACCGCAGGCTCGTAATAGCACTTTGCCACTACGACATCGCACTAATTGCGACTTCAGGACCTGCGTGGGCCACCACTAAAACGTGTCACAACCCGCACCCGCTAAAAGGGCACGTAATGCGACAACGCCCAGCCCTCACCAAAAAATCGGCGTCGAACGTTGTAGATTTTTCTACTCTAAACAGTTTATATATATAAAAAAAACCTGTCGAGAATATGGTTAACTCCGAACGAAGGACAAGCAATGAATATATATATATATGAGTACTCAATCACGACTCTAAGATAACAAAGTAAAGACTGAAAGATAAAGACAACAAGACGATAATAAAATAATAACCTGTCAAGTCCAACACAAGAATATATACAAGTCCAAGTCTCTAATACAGTCCATAATAAAAACAGTCTCAAAAGTAGCTGGAGACAGTCCAGTACAAAAGACCTACTCTAACTAAGCAAGTGGTAAGGTCTTGTCAGGCGGAGCTAAGCCCTGCTGGACTAAAGTCTCCAAGTCTACGCCCACTACGTCATCCGGACCGTAGTAGGTAGAATAGTCTCCCTCGTCAGCATCTGTAATATTTTCAACATATCCTGTCAGGATGGAACGAGTACAATCTACTAACAACAGTTCACAAGATATGACAAAAGCTATAAGACTGTAAATAGAGAGTATATACAAGAAAATCATGGAATGTACATGTGAGTATCATGGCAAGGTAAGCTGTAAAACTAGAGCTAGAACAAGGCAAGTAAACTGATCATGGCATGTACAAGAATCAAGAATCATATCTCTAGGTGTGTGAGTACTAGCTACAATATGTGGCCAGCTTGGGTCTGCACAAGGTCTACTGATCAGCCAATCCTACGTGGAGTGTAGGATTGGTAGCATTCAAGGTCTACAAGAATAAATAAGGTGGATAATGACCACACATCTACACTAGTACTCCCTGTCCCCGACTGGTAGAGTGGATCCAAGCAAGACACGTTACGACACGGGATTCTACGAGAAGGGAGCAAATCTTCTCGAGAATCGGTGTCCATATACTGCACAAGAACTACAAGGGGGCTTGCACAAGATATACCAAGATAACGAGGAATAACATCTCATGTCGGGATCCATGAATACCAATCCGTGTGACCAATGTGTCGAGAACAAGCATATCCACACTAATTACATGAATCATAACAATCATTATAAATTGGAAAAGTGTCAGAGAATGTACTCGCCTGTAATATGGTATGATATGTCAACCGGAGCAATTGTAGCGTCTCGAGGACCTATAGAGGACAAGACGTATCAATACTATGCTTAGGAAATAAAGTCAAGACAATATAAATCCTATTTAGTCATTCTAGGTCAAGACATGTCAAACTAGACTGTACGAGGTCAACCTAAGTCATATTAGGTCTAGCTAGGTCATACTGGGTCAATGCAAGTCAAACGGAATTAATCTAGGTCGATTTGAGCCAACAGTTGACTTTTGGTCAACTGGTCAACTCTGGTCAACCCTGGTCAACTCTGGTCATCCCTAGGTCAATCCTAGGTCAATGGTGACTAATAGTTGACTTTCGGTCAACTACACAAGTCTAAAGGAATTTGGGACTAAATTGGGTAAAGTGTTGACCCATAGTTGACTTTTGGTCCAAAAAGTCAACCGTGGTCAACCGGGGTCAAGACTAAGTCTAGACGGCTATTTCTAACTATTACCAACCTCTACAATCCATATCCAAGTCCATCTTGGACTTCGATACTCATATCTTGGCCATAGGCCAATTACCTATTTTACCCTTAAAAAGGGCAAAATTCTACCTTCGGCGATTATCTAGTTAGCCTACCTACGCTTGATATTTTGACCCGATCTCTCCAGGGTAGTAGGGTACTATCCTATACGTTCATTACCTACCAAAATACCTAAGTAAAGTGGACGTTTGGTCCACTTTACGGCCTATTGTCGATATCGTGAATATCTCGCGATACGCGATGGTACGGCGCGATACCGGCGTCCTAGAACCCCGATTTCCACTCGGGAGCCTACCCGCAAAATCTAAATCACGTATCCTAGGCCTACGTCAAGTTTCATCGCGATCCGATACTCCGGGCTCAAATTCGCCCGCTAACTCGATTTCTCCTAAAAACCTATTCTTCTAATTCCTCTTCCTTCCTTCCTTCCTTCTTCTTTTAAATTCTCTTCCTAATCTAACTTCTTCTATTTTCCTATTCTAATTTCCTCTTCTCATTCTTTTCCTATTCTTATTTCTCCCCTTCTTTCCTTATCTATTTCTCTTCCTAACCTCATCTAATTCCTACTCTCATTCCCTTCCTCGCTTCTTCTCATCATTTCCTATTCTAATCTCCTCTTCTTATTTTCCCTTCTTCCTATTCTCCTTCTAATTTTCCTAACTTCTTCTTATTCTCTTCTTATCTTTTCTATTCTACCATCTATTAACATATATATATATATATATATATATATATATATATATATATATATATATATATATATACATATATATAGGACTAAAAGGGGGTTCTAATAGGTGTTAAGGCAAATGGAGGGGGGGGGCTCCCACTGTGCTGTTGCTGCTGCTGGAGGCTACTGCTGCTGCTGCCTCCAGCTGCTACTGCTGCAGCAGCTATTGCTGCCACTGCTGCCGTTCTTTCTTCTTCTTTTACTTCTCCTTCACTTCCTCCTCTACTCTCCTCTATATATATATATATATATATATATATATATATATATATATATATATATATATATATATATATATATATCCATATGTACATATCTATATACACAAACACATCTATATGTAAAATATACATACACACACATATATATCTACCTATATATATACATACATAGACACACATATTTATATGTATATAAATACACACACACACATTTATATATATATATATATATATATATATATATATATATATATATATATATATATATATATATATATATATATATATACATATACACACACACACTCTCACAAACACACTCTCACACACTACCAATACCACCATCACACTCTCATCCCTCTACACACATATATACAATTTCATATATAAAATTATATATACACATATATATAAAATTATATATACACACACACATATATATATATATATATATATATATATATATATATATATATATATATATATATATATATATATACATATATACATATATACATATATATATATCACTCAACAAAAAAAATATATATATATATATATCACTCAACACACACACCACCCTCTCACACTCTCTCTACCACTCTCACACACAACCACCATCTCTACATACATATAAATTCCAATACTTATATACAAATACATACACACACACACACACACACACACACACATATATATATATATATATATATATATATATATATATATATATATATATATATATATATATATATACATACATATATATATATATACCACTCTAATGGAAAAACCCTCAAATAAATCCTTAACCTAGATTATTTGGAAACCTAATAATTTCTAGGGCAAAGTGTAGAGAACTCTCTTATCTACAATTAATGTGAAGGAATTAAATGCAAAGGAGAATTAAATTGAGAATTAAAAGCTCACCTAGAATGGGTTTTTCTTGAGAAGGAAAAAGCTTGGAGAAAGAAATGAAGTGGAAAGAGAGAGGATTTTACTTTGTGGTGAAGTAAAAGAGAAGGGGGGTTTATTCTTGGCCGGCCATGGGGGCTTGGTGGGTTTGGGTAGGGATCCACTAAGCCCCCAACCCATTAGGCTTAGTTTGGTTTGGTTCGGGTTTGGTTCGGTCTAATTTAATCAACTAATCAAGCTCTAAAATGGCTAATTAAACCATGGAAATAGGGTTTATGATTTTTAACCTAATTATGATGGTATGTGGGCCAAGTCCAGCTAGTATGTGGGTCCCGCTAGGGTCCAGGCTACCCGGGTCTCCAATTTGAGTCCGAATTGGATAAAATCCAAACCAACCCAAATAAATCCCAAAAAATCACATAAAATCAAATAAAATTCCTAAAAATTATAAAACTTGAAAAATGACAAAAATACCCCTAATTCGAAAACTGGGGGTGACAGACAAGATATGCACATCATAGTCTAAGTCAGGGCGAGTAAATGATAGATAAATCAACCTCCCAACCAGCCTCCGATAAGGCTCTGCATCCTCCATCTTTGGACTAGTCGATTCTGCCAGCTTGTGATTGGGCTCCATGGGAAAACCAGCAGGTCGAGACCCCATCAAGCCGTATTCTGAAATGATGTCCAAAGCATACTTTCTTTGACACAAGAAAATTCCTTCTGCACTCCGAGCCACCTCTATAGCAAGAAAGTACTTCAACACACCAAGGTCCTTCATGTGAAAGCAAAAACTAAGGTACTTTTTGAAAGCATCTAAAGCATCTGAGTCATTACCAGACACAATCATATCATTCACATAGATCAAAACATGCAACTCTACCTTTCCTTTAAAAAGAGAGACAAGGGAATAATCGTAATGAGATTGAACAAATCCATAGGATATTAGAGAAGCAGCAAGCTTAGCAAACCAACAACGTGGTGCCTGTTTCAATCCATATATAGATTTACGCAGGCGACACACTTTATTGGATTCACTATGCAAAAAACCTGACGGCAACTTCATATATACTTCTTCTGTCAGATCTCCATGAAGAAAAGCATTGTGCACATCCATCTGATGCAAAGTCTAGCCTCTCACAGCTGCAACAGCCAAGAACGCCCGAACTGTAGGCATCTTAGCTACCGGAGCAAATGTCTTTGAATAGTCGATCCCGTCAATCTAATGATTACCGAACACAACCAGCCGTGCTTTTAAGTGCTCAATACTTTCGTCGGATTTGTACTTGATTTTATACACCCATCGACTTCACAATGCTTTCTTTCCAGGAGGCAAATCGGCAAGACTCCATGTCCCATTATCTTCCAGAGCCTGTATTTCAGTTTGTATAGCCGTGCACCAGCCTGAATCTCGCGAGGCTTGGCGATATGAAGTAGGCTCAACACCTGCAGTGATGGCTGCAAGAAAATCTCTGTGTCCAGCAGTAAATATATCATAACTTAGAAATTGTGTTAGAGGATACGAAGTACCTGAGGAAGTGACGGGAACAGATGAACTATGGTGAAGGGGGGACTTTTACTTCGAACAGCATTCGTCACAAAATCCTGTAGTCGTACTGGCTGTGATTTCTTTCTTATTTCTCTTCCCAATACTACCTCGTCCGGTATCTCTGGCAACACGGTATCCCCTGTATCATCAGTAGAATCCGCATTACACCCAGCGGATTCTTCTGTCAATACTTCTGCAGCTACCTGTGCATCCTCGCTACTCGGTGTCGTGCCACCAGCAACCACTCCGGCCTCAGCCACCGTAGCCGACACCATCCCAAAAGTCTTTATTTCGTCTTCCGGCACCTCAACAGATGTATGGCGTGTCGCAGAAGACATCTCGCCAGCAGAGCCACACCCAGGAAATTCTTTTTCATAAAAAGTAACATCACGGGACACAAAAAATTCACCAGTCTCCAAATTATACAGTTTCCATCCCTTTTTATCAAGTGGATACCCAACAAAGATACATTTTCTGCTCCTGCTAGCAAATTTATCATGTTGGGATTTCAAATCATACGCATAGCACAGACAACCAAAAATACGTAGATGATCATACGAAGGAGCCGAACCATATAAAACTTTATTAGGAGACTTAAAATTCAAGATACTAGAAGGGGTTCTATTTATCAAATAACATGCACCCAGAACATATTCCCTCCAAAAATTTACGGAAAGAGAACCATGAAATCTCAATGCCCTGGCTACATTTAAAATATGTCGATATTTTCTTTCCACCCTTCCATTCTGTTGAGGTGTCCCAACACAGGATGTTTGGAACAATATACCTTGAGATAAAAAATAATCTCGTAAACAATTAAATTCAGTACTATTGTCACTTCGTACACGACGTATATCGGCCCCAAACTGACGCTTCACCATAGGAATGAATTTAAGAAACATAGAATAAACAGCACACTTATCCGTCAATAAAATAACCCAAACAGCTCTAGAAAAATTATCCACCAAAGTCAAAAAATATCGTGCCCCATTAGATGACGGAACACGATATGGTCCCCACAGATCACAGTGTATAAGTTCAAAGCATACAAAGCACGACTACTACTATCAGGAAAGGCATCACGAGTCTGTTTAGCTTGATGACAAATATCACAAGCCTTATGAGAAAACACCCTACTACCAGAGAGAAAAGATAAAGTCTGTATTACTTTATCTGAAGGATGCCCCAGTCTACTATGCCAAACCTCGGAATCACTTTTTTTGCATGCCAGGATCACCGAAGCCAAAGAAGCTAGAACCTCCCCTAAGAAGTAAAGTCCACCCCTTTGTTCACCTGCTCCAATCACCATCCTCGTACTTCGGTCTTGAACAAAATACAGATCAGGAGTAAATAACATATCACAATTTCTGGCACCAATCAATTGTGAGACAGAGATCAAACTGCAAGTCAATGTCGGAACATAAAGAACATCCGTCAACACCAATGAAGCAGTCAAAAATACTTTGCCTCTCAGAATAGCCTCAATAGTGCTCCCATCAGACAAAATCACAGGACAGACAGGGCTCTCAAAGCAATCGACTAAACAGTCACGAGAGCCTGTCGCATGAAGAGTAGCCCCAGTATCGACTATCCAAGTGACAGAAGAATTCTTACCCATCAGACGATTAGAGTTTGAAGAACCAGGGTTGAAAGGATTGTCGTTATCCAGCAGGCTCATCAATTTCTGCTATTGTTCACCTAAGAGTGGTGAAGGATATCCTCCATGCATCATATCGGTCGAACTTCCAGCAATACTAGCAGGGACACCATGACCAGCAGCGGCGACATGATAAACAACCCCTACGCCACCAGTACCGCGTCCCTCATTACATCTCTACTGTGGTGGCGGGTCTCTGCCACCGTGTCACGACCTGCACCCACTGTGAGGGTACGAGAACGTAACAACGCCCAGCCTACGTCGCAGTGTCGGCGGTAGAGCGCTGTCCTAGGTCAACATACATCTAACAATATATATATCTAAACAGTTTATACTCCCCGAATGGGGGTGACATAACAGTAAAACTCAATCACAACTAAGAAAGAGATAGCATGAAATGAAATAAAACTCAAGGAAATAAATAGATGAAATAGCAGTAGTCTAAGATAATCCCAGCAATATCCAACAGTACAAGGTCTCAGATGAAAGAATATATATACAACTCTGAACTCCAAATATAGTCTAGCTAAAACATGTCTCAAGACTGCATAAAGTAAGATAAGCCTAACTAATCTAGTCTAGGCAATCGGGGTGATATCTTCAGCTAGAGCTGGGTCCTCCTGAGGGTCCAGCTCGCAGGTGTCATCTAAGGTTGCCCCGTATTAAGTGTCCAGGCAAGCCTCCTCCTCGTCCTCTATAATATTTTTAACAGGTCTAGTCAGGACAGGAGCAAGCACAGTACATCTCAACAGTTCATAGCAGGTTAGAAGATATAATCATGCAGTAAAGTAAGATACAAGTACTGAAGAAGTGCAGTATGTAAACAGAGAGAGAAAGTTGTAATGGAAATATCTACTATAAATAGAGAACTATCATGTGACTAGTGAGTCAGAGTACAACATAGACATGTAAATGGCGTAGGAGATTCTGATAAGACACTATGGAAGAGATTCTGATAAGATACTACTTGGGTATTATTCACATGTCCATTTCTACTCTCCCGTACCCCCAATCAATACACAAGGATCCAGCCAGATTATGATATGATTCCATGTAAGGCCCCCGAAGGGTGATACATGGATGCCCATAAATGGGTGATTCTAGGAGATTCTAGGATACCCAGTGAATGGGATAAGAGATTCTAGGAGACTCTACGATCATAAGAGTATATGTCGCAAGTGATCAAAGAACCAGTGAAGCATAGTGATACGCCATGTAAGTGAAACGCACAGAACATGAAGTACCCGATGCTCCCTAAGGATAACATCTCAAGAAAGGATCCACATAGTACCAATCCGTGTGACCATCGTGACAGTACAAGTAAAGTAATCTACTGTAGAAAATAATTCTAAGCAGGATATGAAATGATCAGAGAATGTACTCGCCTGTATCTGAGTGTCCAATATGAAAAGTACCGTCCGAGGAGTGGTGTCTGGCTCCTAATCAGAACAGCACAAGCCACAACAAGTCCAAAATAGTAAAATGGAGTCATACTATGCATTCTACATGATTCTAGGTCAATCTAGGCCAAAGTCAACTCTTGGTCAACTCTGGTCAACCCTAGAAGTCAAACTAGGTCAACCAAGTCTAAATTAGGCCAAACTAAGCTACCTTAGTCTAATCAAGCCTAGTTTAGCACTCCTACACATTCACTAGGTCAATTGACATCACACTTACACAATTATCTAGCACAAGGATCTATGTATCCTATATATACATTATCTACCTATATGATATCCATACACAAATAGATATTCACAATCTATAACCCATAATACATTAATAAATTATATATACACCAAAACTTTACATTACATATATAGATACCTATATTAGAGTTAGCTTTACATATACACTCTACAATAGAAAATAGAATAGGCATGTAGGGAAACATATGTGACTGTGTGTGTGTGTGTGTGTGTAATGTAAGATAGTGTGCAGGAAATTACAGTAAAGAGAGAGAGGAACATGTGTGTGTGTGTGAGCAGTGAAAGAGTGCAAAACAGTGTCAAAACAGTGTCATGTGTGTGTGTATACATTGTGGCATTCATGAAGCAATGTGCACATAACTAGGGGCAAAACTGGAAATAGTGCAAGCATTCAATCAATGTGCAGGAATTTTAAAATCAGTGAACAGTAAAGGAAAGAGCACAGAACAGTGTGTGACTGCACTGGACTGAAATAGGAATGTAAATGTGAAAGGAAATCAACCATGGTTCATGATAAAACACAAAATCAATCACAACAGTTTATAATTCAGTTATCATTAATAACAAGGCTAACATGTAAACCTATGTTACTAAAACATGTTCTCAGGTTTAACTAAACAAAACAGTCCACTCTCATTAGTTAATTCAACATGGAAACACCCAATCATCAAACTCAGAATTCCATCTCAATACAAATCAGTTTTATGCAAATCTCAGGTTTGAACTCATGTGATACTTTAGTTGATAATGAGGCTTAGCTATAGGCTAAATCGAAAAGGAAGCAATTAAAGAAACAATGCAAACCCCAACACATGCCCAGGTTGAAACCTATTTTCAGAATTCAGAGCAACAATGCAACTATGTCAGGTAATCTCAGGTTTAACATAGTTTCCAACAGGATATGCAACATTACATTTCACAAAAGTAAATACTTAGACAGTCCCCAATGAATTTCCCAGTTTTGAGCCCCAAAACCCCATCATTTCAACTCCAACTCGACACACAGGCAGATGGCAAATAGAAGCATTGGTTAGAGTTTATAAAACCAACAATAATCAGTGATTAACAGGTTAATCCCTCAAATAAAACTCAACCTTGCAAACTGGAGAAGTAACAGAATTTAAATATCAGTTAACATTGGTTAAATGAGAATCAATTAGGAAAAGTTAAACAATTCATGAATCTAATGGTTGGTAAATGAAGACAACCCATGTGCACAACCCCTCACATCCATTTTGTGTCACCCAAGGCCTGACACGGCGTGTCCAAATGCACAGAACATAAAAACACATACACAGTGCACTGTCAGTGCACTGTCTCGTGCACACGTGCACTTGTGTCGTGTGCAAGACACAAGGCACGAGGGAGTCTCGGGGTCACCCTTATAGGTAGCCCACCTATAGGGCCCCATAGGCCCATTGGCCAGTGTCCACGACGTGTCAGTGTCGGACACGAGGCCCGTATCAGTGGCCAAAAACTCGTCTGCACAGACACTGCAAAAAACACGTGCACAGCTGATTTCTCTCTCGACACGACACGGGGACACATGGGACTTGACACGTGGCGTGTCAGCCAGTGCCCCATAGCTCGTGTCGAGTTTCGTGTCAAACAAATGTGTGTCGTGTCCGCTACAGACCCCGATAGGTAGGGGAGCATTGTAGCGGTGCGCGCGGTCGTGTGTGGCGCGTGTTCAAGCCAAGATCCCGACACAAAACGATACTGACACTAACACACAAGAACAGAAATCAATAAGCAAGATCTAAACTAACATTCTTGTTCAAAAATAAATTGAAAATATCACCAACAGTCCCTTTGTGGCATTTTTACAAACACCTGCGCAGGAACACAGATACACGTTCAAAACGGACACAAAACCCAAGATACCCGACACAAAACCTATCCAGAATCTTAGGGGACCCTTAGGGCTTCCTATTGGTGAAGACAAAATGAAAATCCATGGAGAAATGGGAAAGTTACCTATTGATGAACAATGGATAAAAAATCCCCAAATGGAATGATTTCCACAACCACCCAAAACTCACAAATTGTTTCCTTCCTACAAACAATCAATACCAACAGCAAGAATATTGATATTAGGATCTAATGCAACTAGTTTGAGGGAAAAAGGACCTAAAATGGATTTATTATGAATTTCTAAAGATAGGAGCTCACCTCTTTCTTCTTGAAATAGATTTCCTAAGGAAAGGAGGCTAGCCCTAGAAATTAGGAGGGGTTTTATAGTGGGGGAATCCCAAGACATTAGGTGGCCGGCCACTATGCTTAGGGTTAGGGTTTGGTAGTTTGGGCTTGGGCCAAGTTACATGAGCTATGGTTTATTTGATTAAATAAGACTCTACGTCATAAGTCATGGCTTATGGATTTCTAATTTCTATAGCTAAATAGGTTCTAATGACCTAACCATAGATTAGGCTAGGTTAGACTAGAGCCCTAAATTCTAACCAAGCTCAAACTAACTAGGGTTAGCTCCTAGGTTGATCTACATGGGTCCAAACTAGCCAAAATCAATCTAGTCCAAACAATACCAAAATAATTCCTAAAAATTCCCATAAATTCTAATTAATTCTAATAAATTTAAAATACCCCCAAAATGACAAAAATACCCTCACACTAGAAATGTGGTAGTGACAAATCTACCCTCCTTAAAAGAATTTCGTCCTCGAAATTGAAAGGCGAAATACAACTGATGAGAAGGATGGAAAGCATACCTCACGGTCCAAAAAGATAAGGGTAGCGCTCGCAAATCTCATCCTCCCGCTCCCAGGTAGACTCTCCTGGAGAATGATACCTCCATGCGATGCACACCAAAGGTATCACCTGGTTCCTCAGAACCTTCTCCCGTCGATCCAGAATCTCCACTGGCTGCTCTGGATAGCTGAGAGAAGGCCCAACCTCTATCTCTGAATGATCGAGCACATGGCTAGGGTCAGCTACGTACCGTCTCAACTGTGATACATGGAATATGTTGTGGACCCCCACAAGTGCAGGCGGCAAGTCTAGCATGTAAGCCACGTCACCGACTCTCCCGCTGATAACGAAAGGGCCGATGAAGCGTGGGCTAAGCTTCCCGCCTCCACTAAAACGTATCGTACCACGAGTCGGAGATATCCTCAAGAAAACCTGGTCTCCGACCTAATCACAAGCAAGGTCTCAATTAATTATAATAAACAAACATGATCAAAATCACAAATAAACAACCTAAATCTAATCCTACTCTAATCTGTACCTCAAACTCCAAGGGCCTCCGGTGGCTATCGGCCCACTGCCGATGTCTGTCCTGCGCCACGCGAAGTCTGTCCCGGATGAGCTTCACCTTCTCGGCCGCATTAACAACCATCTCTGGCCCCAGTAAAGCTCGCTCACCAACATCATCCCAAGATAAAGGTGTACGGCACCTACGCCCGTACAGAGCCTTAAACGGTGACATCTCAATGCTGGCCTGGAAACTATTGTTTTAGGCAAATTCCACCAAATGAAGATAATTCTTCCAGGAACCTCCAAAGTCCAGGACGCACGTCCGCAGCATATCCTCAAGGGTCTGAATAGTCCGCTCTGACTGTCCGTCCGTCTGGGGGTGGTATGTAGTACTAAACTTGAGCTGAGTGTCCAAGCTGGTCTGCAGACTCCTCCAGAAATGGAAAGTAAAACGGCTATCCCGATCTGAGACGATGCTGACCGGTACTCCGTGGATCCTGACTATCTGCCGCATATACATCTCCGCCAGCCTCTCTGTAGACGTACCCACCTTGAATGTCAAGAAGTGAGCCGATTTGGTCAACCTGTCAACGATGACCCAAATCACGTCTTTCCCTCCTAGAGTACGCGGCAATCCTGAAACGAAATCCATAGTGATATGCTCCCATTTCTACTCGAGAATGGACAGCAGCTGCAACAATCCACCGGGCCTCTGTCTCTCTGCCTTGACCTGCTGACAGACCAAACAACTAGCCACGAAGCGAGCCACCTCCCGCTTCATTCCTGACCACCATACATGCTCCCGCAGATCTCGGTACATCTTGTTGGCACCCGGGTGTATAGAGTACTAAGATCTGTGGGCCTCCTGCATAACCTGCTCTCTGAGCTCTCTGCTGGGCACACATAATCTGGAACCGTGCCTCAAGGCACCATCCTCTGCAAGAGAAAACTCGTCCTCCAGCAAACCTGCTCGAACCTGCTCCTGGAGACACCGTAGAGCAATGTCCTCAAACTGTGCCGACTTGATCCTTTCCACCAAGTCTGACTGAATCTGCATCCCCCATAGCTGCATCTGCACTCCGGGCACGATCACCTCAATCCCAAGGCTCTCCAAGTCGGCAAGCAAATGCCGATCCATGGTCAAACACATGGCTGTCGGATACCTACTCAAGGCATCGGCAACCACGTTGGCCTTTCCTGGATGATACTGTAGTCTAATGTCGAAGTCTTTCATCAACTCCAATCATCTGCGCTGCCTCATGTTCAACTCCTTCTGAGTGAACACATACTTTAAACTCTTATGATCTGTGAAGATCTCCACCCTCTCACCATACAGATAATGCTTCCACAGCTTCAGAGCAAATATCACTGCTGCCAGCTCCAGGTCGTGGGTAGGGTAGTTCTTCTCATGGGGACGCAATTGCCTGGAAGCATAGGCAATCACCTTCCCGTGCTGCTGCAACACACAACCCAGCCCCTTCCCTGAAGCATCACTATAAATAGTGAAACCACCTGATCCTGAAGGCAACGTCAGAATCGGAGCTGTCGTAAGCCGCTTCTTCAACTCATCAAAAGCTGCCTGACACTCCTCTGACCAAACATACTCAGCATCCTTCCGGGTCAACCGTGTCAACGGCTCTGCAACCCGGGAGAAATCCTGCACAATCTCCGATAATATCCTGCCAGCCCCAGGAAACTCCTGATCTCTGCAACTGAAGTCGGTGCTGCCCATGCCTCAACTGCTACAATCTTCTTGGGGTCAAATGAGATACCATCTCCAGTCACCACATGCCCTAAGAAGTCCACCCGATCCAGGAAGAACTCACACTTGGAGAGCTTCCCATAAAGCTGCTCCTTCCTGAGAATCTCCAGCACTATCCTCAAATGCTCCTCGTGTTCCTCCTCAGTCTTGGAATATATCAAGATATCGTCAATAAACACCACCACAAACTGATCCAGATACTGGTGGAACACCATGTTCATAAGGTTCATAAACACCGCTGGTGCATTGGTTAGCCCAAACGGCATAACCAAAAACTCAAACTACCCGTACCGAGTCCTGAAAGCGGTCCTGGAAATATCCTCCCTCTGTAATCAATGCTGGCGTGGTGCCTGCTCAACCAATCCATGCCTAGTACTATATCGTAGTTCGGCAATGGCATTACGAGTAGACTCACCTCCAACTCACGGCCTCCCAAAACTACTCTCCGACCCTTACAAACATCACTCACGAGGATAAAACCACCCCCGGTCGTAATCTTGTAAGTCCTAGGCAACGATTCAGCTATGATACTGTGTCTAATCGTAAAAGATACTGATATTAAGCTATGCGAAGTGCCAGAATCAAATAATGCAAATGTTGGACTGTAGTCGAGAAGAATCGAACCTGCAATCAGCTCTCCCGTCACCTCCGCATCTCCAGCTGCCATAGAAAAAGCTCGCCCATGCTGGCCTCCCCTAGCCTGCTGCTGGTGCTGGACGAACCTCTGCTGCTGCGTCGGCAGGGCAGGTCCCCTCTGCTGGCCTGCTGGAGCTCTGACTCCTCCTCCCTGGGCTGCTCGTCCCATGCGGCACTCCCTCATCTGGTGGTCTGCTGAACCACACACCATGCACAGGCCCAGCCTTTTTTGGCACTTATTGAAGACGTGCCCAGGCTTTTTGCAGTAGGCAAAAGTGAGTCCCTGTCTCTGACCCTGCTGGTGCTGTCTCGGCTGCTGCTGCTGAACTGGCCTCTACTGGATCGGCTGTGGCTGAAACTGCCTCAGCTGCTGATGCTGAAAGTGGGGCCTCTTGGCCTGGCCCCCGCTGTTGCTGCCTCCAACTGGGTCTCTCCCCCTCTTGAGCCTAAGCTCAAGATCATCCTCTGCCAACAGGGCTCCTGTCAAGATCTCCTCGAACGTAGCATCTTTGCTGCCCTTGGTCAGGGACTTGACCTCCTTGACCAGACCCTTCCGGAACCTCTGGGCCTTCGTCGTCTCGCTCAAGCCCTCCACGAACCTGCCGAGACGACCAAACTCTCCAGCATACTCCTCTACTGAGAGGCTCCCTTGGACCAAGCTCTCAAACTGCGACTCTAAGGCTCTGACTGCTGAATCTGGGAAGAACTTCTTCTTGAAGAAGCCCCTGAACTGCTCCAAAGTCTGCCCCGGTACCCCCACCCTGGGTCTGACTGATACCAGGTGCGAGCAAGATCTTGCATCCGGCTAGCTGCGGCCTCGATCTGAAGGTCTGCTGGAATCCTGGCCAAGCGAAAGATCTTCTCTATATGCTCGATCCACTCATCGGCATACAGGATCCCCTCTGTCCCCAGAAAATCTCTGGGGTTCATCTTCTGAAACTGCTCGATCTCCGGTGTTCTCGGCTGCTGCACCACTGGTTGAGCTGCGGCTGTCGTGACGGCCAACTCCATGCCTATGTCCTGTCGAGCCTACTGTCGGTCCATGAACTGCTGGAAATACGCGAACATCTGAGCTGCATCCACATGTCCTGGAGGCGGTGGCGACTGGAAGGGATCCTCTGGAATGATCGGGTCCTGCCTCCCAGTCGGTGGATGCATATCCCCTGCTGCGGCTGCTGAGGTCTCAACACGAGCTGTGGTGGCAGGAGCTGCAGTCCCCTGGCCTCGCCGTACTGGCTGAGAGGTAGCAGTCCCCTCTATAGCATCCTCATGAAGGGCACGCTGCGATCTAGTCTCTACCATCCTGAAGATAGACAAACAAGAGTATCAATTTCTGAGAAAGAAGCGAAATAACAAAGGCGGACAATTACAATTCAAAGGATCAGCTGACAAAAAGATTTAGATGGCAAACAAAAGAAATTTTCCTAAAGTGATTGAGTATCTTAAAATTAATGTCCTATATCCTATATCCTACTGCAGGCTGTAGTGATACTCTAACTCAAAAAATGCTACACTTCTAGTCTAGACCTGCATGGGCCACCACTAAAAACGTGTCACGACCCGCACCCACTGTGAGGGTACGAGAACGTAGCAACGCCCAGCCTACGCTGCAGTGTCGACGGTAGAGCGCTATCCTAGGTCAACATACATCTAACAATATATATATCTAAACAGTTTATACTCCCCGAATGGGGGTGACATAACAGTAAAACTCAATCACAACTAAGGAAGAGATAGCACGAAATGAAATAGAACTCAAGGAAATAAATAGATGAAATAGCAGTAGTCTAAGATAATCTCAGCAATATCCAACAGTACAAGGTCTCAGATGAAAGAATATATATACAACTATGAACTCCAAATATAGTCTAGCTAAAACATGTCTCAAGACTGCATAAAGTAAGATAAGCCTAACTAATCTAGTCTAGGCAATCGGGGTGATATCCTCAGCTAGAGCTGGGTCCTCCTGAGGGTCCAGCTCGCAGGTGTCATCTAAGGGTGCCCCGTAGTAAGTGTCCAGGCAAGCCTCCTCCTCGTCCTCTGTAATATTTTCAACAGGTCCAGTCAGGACAGGAGCGAGTACAGTACATCTCAACAGTTCATAGCAGGTTAGAAGATATAATCATGCAGTAAAGTAAGATACAAGTACTAAAGAAGTACAGTATGTAAACAGAGAGAGAAAGCTGTAATAGAAATATCTACTATAAATAGAGAACTATCATGTGACTAGTGAGTCAGAGTACAACATAGACATGTAAATGGCATAGGAGATTCAGATAAGACACTATGGAAGAGATTCTGATAAGATACTACTTGGGTTTTATTCACATGTCCATTTCTACTACCCCGTACCCCCAATCAATACACAAGGATCCAGCCAGATTATGTTATGATTCCATGCAAGGCCCCCGAAGGGTGATACATGGATGCCCATAAATGGGTGATTCTAGGAGATTCTAGGATACCCAGTGAATAGGATAAGAGATTCTAGGAGACTCTATGATCATAAGAGTATATGTCGTAAGTGATCAAAGAACCAGTGAAGCATAGTGATACGCCATGTAAGTGAAACGCACAGAACATGAAGTACCCGATGCTCTCTAAGGATAACATCTCAAGAAAGGATCCATATAGTACCAATCCGCGTGACCATCGAGACAGTACAAGTAAAGTAATCTACTGCAGGAAATAATTCTAAGCAGGATATGAAATGATCAGAGAATATACTCGCCTGTATCTGAGTGTCCAATATGAAAAGTACCGTCTGAGGAGTGGTGTCTGGCTCCTAATCAGAACAGCACAAGCCACAACGTCCAAAATAGTAAAATGGAGTCCTACTATGCATTCTACATGATTCTAGGTCAATCTAGGCCAAAGTCAACTCTTGGTCAACTCTGGTCAACCCTAGAAGTCAAACTAGGTCAACCAAGTCTAAATTAGGCCAAACTAAGCTACCTTAGTCTAATCAAGCCTAGTTTAGCACTCCTACACATTCACTAGGTCAACTGACATCACACTTACACAATTATCTAGCACAAGGATCTATGTATCCTATATATACATTATCTACCTATATGATATCCATACACAAATAGATATTCACAATCTATAACCTACAATACATTAATAAATTATATATACACCAAAACTTTATATTACATATATAGATACCTATATTAGAGTTAGCATTACATATACACTCTTCAATAGAAAATAGAATAGGCATATAGGGAAACATATGTGACTGTGTGTGTGTGTGTGTAATGTAAGATAGTGTGCTGGAAATTACAGTAAAGAGAGAGAGGAACATGTGTGTGTGTGTGAGCAGTGAAAGAGTGCAAAACAGTGTGGAAAACAGTGTCAAAACAGTGTCATGTGTGTGTATATGTTGTGGCATTCATGAAGCAATGTGCACATAACTAGGGGCAAAATTGGAAACAGTGCAAGCATTCAATCAATGTGCAGGAATTTTAAAATCAGTGAACAGTAAAGGAAAGAGCACAGAACAGTGTGTGACTGTACTGGACTGAAATAGGAATGTAAATGTAAAAGGAAATCAACCATGGTTCATGATAAAACACAAAATCAATCACAACAGTTTATAATTTAGTTATCATTAATAATAAGGCTAACATGTAAACCTATGTTACTAAAACATGTTCTCAAGTTTAACTAAACAAAATAGTCCACTCTCATTAGTTAATTCAACATGGAAGCACCCAATCATCAAACTCAGAATTCCATCTCAATACAAATCAGTTTTATGCAAATCTCAGGTTTGAACTCATGTGATACTTTAGTTGACAATGAGGCTTAGCTATAGGCTAAATCAAAAAGGAAGCAATTAAAGAAACAATGCAAACCCCAACCCATGCCCAGGTTAAAACCTATTTTTAGAATTCAGAGCAACAATGCAACTATGTCAGGTAATCTCAGGTTTAACATGGTTTCCAACAGGATATGCAACATTACATTTCACAAAAGTAAATACTTAGACAGTCCCCAATGAATTTCCCAGTTTTGAGCCCTAAAACCCCATCATTTCAACTCCAACTCGACACACAGGCAGATGGAAAATAGAAGCATAGGTTAGAGTTTATAAAACCTATATTAATCAGTGATTAACAGGTTAATCCCTCAAACAAAACTCAACCTTGCAAACTGGAGAAGTAACAGAATTTAAATATCAGTTAACATTGGTTAAATGAGAATCAATTAGGAAAACTTAAACAATTCATGAATCTAATGGTTGGTAAATGAAGACAACCCATGTGCACAACCCCTCACATCCATTTCGTGTCACCTAAGGCTTGACACGGCGTGTCCAAATGCACAGAACATAAAAACACATGCATAGTGCACTGTCTCGTGCACACGTGCACTTGTGTCGTGTGCACGACACAAGACACGAGGGAGTCTCGTGGTCACCCTCATAGGTAGCCCACCTATAGGGCTACCCCATAGGCCCATTAGCCAGTGTCCACGACGTGTCAGTGTCGGACACGAGGCCCGTATCAGTGGCCAAAAACTCGTGTGCACAGACACTGCAAAAACACGTGTACAGCTGATTTCTCTCTCGACACGACACGGGGATACGTAGGACTTGACACGTGGCGTGTCAGCCAGTGCCCCATGGCTCGTGTCGAGTTTCGTGTCAAACAAATGTGTGTCGTGTCCGCTACAGACCCCGATAGGCAGGAGAGCACTGTAGCGGTACGCGCGGTCGTGTGTGGCGCGTGTCCAAGCCAAGATCCCGACACAAAAGGATACTGACACTAACACACAAGAACAAAAATCAATAAGCAAGATCTAAACTAACATTCCTGTTCAAAAACAAATTGAAAATATCACCAACAGTCCCTTTGTGGCATTTTCACAAACACCTGCGCAGGAACACAGACACGTGTCCAAAACGGACACAAAACCCAAGACACCCGACACAAAACCTATCCAGAATCTTAGGGGACCCTTAAGGCTTCCTATTGGTGAAGATAAAATGAAAATCCATGGAGAGATGGAAAAGTTACCTATTGATGAACAATGGGTGAAAAATCCCCAAATGGAATGATTTCCACAACCACCCAAAACTCACAAATTGTTTCCTTCCTGCAAACAATCAATACCAACAGCAAGAATATTGATATTAGGATATAATGCAACTAGTTTGAGGGAAAAAGGACCTAAAATGGATTTATTATGAATTTCTAAAGATAGGAGCTCACCTCTTTCTTCTTGAAATAGATTTCCTAAGGAAAGGAGGCTAGCCCTAGAAATTAGGAGGGGTTTTATAGTGGGGGAATCCCAAGACATTAGGTGGCCGGCCACTATCCTTAGGGTTAGGGTTTGGTAGTTTGGGCTTGGGCCAAGTTACATGAGCTATGGTTTATTTGATTAAATAAGACTCTAAGTCATAAGTCATGGCTTATGGCTTTCTAATTTCTATAGCTAAATAGGTTCTAATGACCTAACCATAGATTAGGATAGGTTAGACTAGAGTCCCAAATTCTAACCAAGCTCAAACTAACTAGGGTTAGCTCCTAGGTTGATCTACATGGGTCCAAACTAGCCAAAATCAATCTAGTCCAAACAATACCAAAATAATTCCTAAAAATTCCCATAAATTCTAATTAATTCTAATAAATTTAAAATACCCCAAAAATGACAAAAATACTCTCACACTAGAAATATGGTAGTGACACATCGCCAGCACCACGTCCGCCCTAATGTCGAGGACGTGTCTTCCACCACTCTGGATAGCCAATCTTGGTAAAGCAAGTTGCAACATCATGACCTATTTTCTTGCAATGAGTACAGATCATACCTGATTTATCCCTAGAATCTGAGGTCCTACTATTAGAAGTAGATGACGTACGAGGTGAAGTCTTGATAGCCAGCGTCAACACCTCCTCAGCAGCTGATTGGACCTGAGTTTTTCGCATATCCTCCTCCTCATGGACTGTCTGATATGCCCGATCTAAACTTGGCTGAGGATCCTGAGCCAGAAGATTAGATCGGGTATGACCATACAACTCAGCGTTCAACCCATACATAAAGTCCTGAAAGTGGTCTTCATCCCTCATAGCCTGTAGCTTTGCAGCAAGTTTACCACAGGTACAAGAAGGCAATAGGAAATAAGCAGCTTGTTTATCCCACAAAGACTGCAAATTTCCAAATTAAGTTTCCACAGACATCGAAGCCGTCTGTTTACACTCAGCCAAAGCCACCTTAATTTGTTGCTTCGGAGTGCCATTGCTAACAACAAATCTTTTCTCCAACAAGTTCCACAATGGATAAACCTCTTCAAAGTATGGCAAAGATTTCTTCACAGACGGATCAATGGTATTAAGAACCCATTGAACCAATAGTGCTTGCATGCATCTCCAATCAAGTAATTTGCTAGCATCATTAACAGGTTTGACTTCAGTACCCTCCGAAAAAGTGATCTTTCGCCTAGAGATCATGGAGAGACGTATCGACCAAGACCACCCAGCATAGTTCGGTCCACGAAAAACAATAGGAGTAATAATATTTCCTGGTTGATCAGCAGAACTCAGAAAATATAGATCCATCGGATTAGGATAATTTGGGTTGTGTGTACCGCCACCGCCAGTCGCGATGGAGTAGCTGGACGCAGCATCATCAGCCATCGCGGATGTCGGGTGTACAAAATAAAGTACAACTCCGACGAATCGGTCGCTGATGGACGGGGTCGGCGACGAATCGGCCGCTGCTGAACGGGGTTCACGACGAACCTGTCGCGATCAGGGGCGCCGGATCTGGCACGTAGGGGCGAGCGGCCGGATGTCGGGTGTACAAAATAAAGTACAACATCGATAAATCGGCCGCTGATGGACGGGGTCGACGGCGAATCGGCCGCTGAATCGACGAATTCGACGAATCAGCACGGATCGGGTGGATCGGGCGATTCGGACGGCTTAGTCGGAGCCGGGAAGCCGCGAGCGAATCAGGGGTGATCGGCGCGGATCAGGGGCGAGCGGACCAGGGAAGTCGCGATCGACGCAGATCAGGGGCGAGCGTCGGCGCCGGATGCTTTCCCTCAATTCAACAGCTACTTCAACCAGCCTTTTTTTTACAAGAGATGAGATCTTGGAAACACCCACTATCTCTTGGGTATATAAACACTCAGAAGCAGGAATGCAAATAAAAAAGACAACTAGATCAAAAGAAGTCTAAGTTCCTCTCTTCTCCAATATCTGCCATTCGCGTTCGAATCCAGCGGAAAACTCGGCTTCCTGGAAAGAAAGATTCGATCTTTGGGGAAATCCAAGCGATTTCTCTGCGGAAAGAGGGAAATTTGTGGAAGAAGTCTGTAGAATTAGTGGATCTTCATCCCCTTTCCGTGATTTTAAGATCAAATAGAGGACAAATTGGCGCTGAATTTTTCTTCTCCCGCAAATTTTTCTTCTCGAGAGATGATTTGGGGATGATCAGGGACGAGCGTCTGCGCCGGATCAGAGGCGAGCGTCGGCCGCGGTCGGCGCGGAAGAGGCTAGGGTTTTTCGGGAGATGACGACTAGGGTTTTTCGAGAGGCTCTGATACCATATAGGAAATAATAATGCCTTGTTCTTATTGCTAGGGTTTGTTACAATATATATAGTGTCTACATTTGGGCTTATGGGTTATGGGCCGTATTTACATTACAAATATAATCTAACAATCTAACAACCCCTCCTGTAGGCATCCTCCATAACATTGATTTTGATGTACATGCTATGGAGAACTGAAGTGTGGGAGTCCCACCTTGATTGTATGTTGTAAGATTATTGCGTTGCATTTGGAATAAATTTACCCTTTTTCCAATATATATATATATATATATATATATATATATATATATATATATATTTTTATATATATATATATATATATATATATATATATATATATATATATATATATATATATATATATATATTTATATATATAAAGGATGGATCCACATTCCTTCATTTTGGCATCCTCCAAGCATACCCTCTTTCACATCCGTTGGATCTTGTTTAAGTCATCTAATCTTAACCGTTGATTTTTCAGTGGTTAAGATTAGATGACTTAAACAAGATCTAATGGGTGTTATCATGAAAATGTTTAGAAAATACAAATGTAAGAGAATGTGGATCCCTCCTCATATATATATATATATATATATATATATATATATATATATATATATATATATATATATATAGGGAGCGGATCAAAAGTCCCCCTTAGAAAATCTCCTAAAAATCCCCTCACTCTTAGCCGTCCATTTAATGTTAATATTAATGTTAATGTTAATATTAATGTTTATATTAATGTTAATATTAATTTTTATTTTTATATTAATGTTAATGTTAATGTTAATATTAATAGTAACGTTGATATTAATTTTAATGTTAATTTTAGTATTTAACATTAATATTAACATTAATTTTAACATTAACATTAATATTAACATTAAATGGACGGCTGAGAATAAAGGAGTTTTTAGAAAGTTTTCTAAGGAGGGCTTTTGATTCGCTTTCACACATATATATATATATATATATATATATATATATATATATATATATATATATATATATATATATATATATATATATTTGAGGCAAAGTCAAATATATTAAAGTTAACCAATGACAAAGCCTAAACCGATGGCAGTGCCAACAAAATATTGGAGTCGAATCCCCCTACATACCTCTAACAGCAGGTGTATGAAAATGTAAACAACAAGCAAAATGAAACCTATACTGCCCATATACACTCCTATGTACACCCGCCTATCTACAGGTTACTCCTCCAGATTTTCAATCTCCCCAAGACTAGCCTGCTCTTATTTATGTTCTTCCATAGTACCCAAGTGATGGTCGCCGGAAACATTTGAACCAGGTGAATTATTTCTGGAATCCCTTTCACTGGGATTCGAACTCCTGACAACTCGGGCCGCATGCGTATCTCTTAACCACTAGGCTAGAGGTCATTTGCTATATATATATATATATATATATATATATATATATATATATATATATATATATATATATATATGGTCTTTCTACCATACATTCCCTGGAAATGGACGTATCGATACATCCTAAATCTGGACCATTGGATGTTGATCCAATGGTTCGGATTGAATAATAGAGTAAAAACATCATTTAATGCTGATTTTGACTTTTGACCTCTTGGTAACTTGCTTTAGCAGGTCATTCTTCACTTTAATTTTTTCAATTAGCACCCTAAATTAACTCATATTTACTCTCTCATTCGTCCATCTAATTTAATATTTTGTGCATCAACGTATAAATTTTGTATTTTTTTTGTTACAGGCCGTGGTGGTGGTGGTGTTGGGGGTCATGGTGGAAGGAGAAACGGAGATGAAGAAGGAAATAAAACTCGATCCTGATCGCGTCAAACGTCGTCGAGCCCTCCTAGAACAACGAGTAGTACCAGCGGCGCTGAGAAGAATCGGCCCGGTTCGCATCGGACGTCATCGAGACCTCCTCGAACAAGGAGAAGAACCAGCGGCGCCGCTTCTGCAGGCTCTCGACTTAGTAAATTTTACTGTCCATGCCATTGTCAGAAATTTTATTTTTCATCTAACAGTTTAATATTTTGGTAAAAAGCTACATGCCATGGTGTTGGTGGTGAGCTGAGGAAACCTACTTCTGGGGTCCGGCGGATAATCTGCTCACATTTTAAAAAAAAATATATGTATTGATCGGACGAAATATTTTTTACTTTTCTAATGATAATATTTTTGAAGAGAATATTTTTTTGTATTGTGACATTTTATCATATTAACTATCTTTCTAATATTTACAGTATTTTAAAAAATATATTATTTACCAAAGTATATTCGAATTCTTACGTTAACAAAGTATGGTACATTTTGGACAGAGAATGGACATTCTCCTTGCTTTTAACACAGAGAATAACCATTCTCCTTGCTTTTAACATGGAGAATGGTCATTCTCCGTGCTTTTAACACGGAGAATGGCCCTTCTCTGTGCTTTTAACATGGAGAATGGCCACTCTCTGTGCTTTTAACAAAGTATGGTACATTTAGGACGGGGAATGTTCAATATTTTGTCATATTAACCATCTTTCTAATATTTACAGTATTTTTAAAAAAATATTATTTACCAAAGTATATTCGAATTTTTACGTTAACAAAGTATGGTACATTTTGGATGGAGAATGGACATTCTCCTTGCTTTTAACACGGAGAATGACCATTCTCCTTGCTTTTAACACGGATTTAACATGGAGAATGGTCATTCTTTGTGCTTTTAACACGGAGAATGGTCCTTTTTTATGCTTTTAATACGGAGAATGGCCACTCTCTGTGCTTTAAACAAAGTATGGTATATTTAGGACGAGAAATGTTCAAGTATCTCATTCATTTTTTACCAAATATTTACAGTTTTTTAATATTATTTACCAAAGTATATTCATTTAATATTAAAGCATGTTGAAAAAAATCTGAATATTATTTTATCAGGCTTCCACTGTATGGCTGCACAAAATTGCTTACAAGTGTTTGAATATAATTAACCTACTATCCAAGAGAATTTTTCTTATATTACATACTTTGCTTCAGCAATAATAAGAGATGAATAGGCAGGATTACATTATGCATTACACTGTCATCAAATTCATACTGATGGTATCGATGTACTGATTATTTACAGAAAGCAAAACACATTACAATCAAATAAAGTTTTAGTGATCCCAGGAATGCATCCGTAATGAGGCCATCTGTAAACCCTAGGAATGCACACAGGACTCATAAAATCTGTGAAGAACATCTGCAAACCAAAGGAATACACCAAAAGATCAAAATCATCTGTGAAGGCCAATTGCAAATCAAATAAATGCTTCAATCAAACAAATCATAATCAAATTAAGTATACTTCTTTGCAAGTCCAATAAACTGCATAATCCACGTTACAATAATCTGTCCAATCTACGTTAGTAATTCAACATAGAACCTGCATAATTCATAATACAATAATCCAAACAAATATCAGACCTACTCTAAATTCAAGACCATATTATATTTTCCAAACAAATTACGAACCATGCACCACAACGGTGCTTAGTACAAGCGAAAGTTTAGTCTTACAATATTTCAAACACAAAATTTAGTTTAACTGTCAAGACCAACAAATATTCAGAACCATATTACAATTCAAATATTTCTTCCAAATTGAAATAAAAGTTTCAAAACTCAAAAGATGAATCTCCATCTCCATCTTCTTCTTTCTTATTCTTTTTTTCTTCTTCTTCCTCAAAATATCCTTCACCTACACCTTGAGGGACGGAATAAGGAAAATTATAGTCAGTATGGACTCATTGTATATGTAGAAATGACATCCAGAAACATAAATAGAAGTATCAAAGTGAGGGCTAGCATTAGAGTGTCAATATGCACAGTGTGTATTTTTACATAAGAGTATCAATGTGCATACTGCAGGTTCTAACATTAGAGTATCAATGTGCACAGTGCGGGTTCTATGATGCGAGCCCATTTTGTATCTATCACTGAGTAGTGAGTACACTCTCCAGTTAACTCAATTGTTAGGTTACTCTCAAGGACTCTCTCTAGTGTCAGGATACCAAGCAAGTTTAAGTGCCTGGCTTACCCTTAAGTACAACCTATATTATAGCAGTGTGCTCATACTTATAATACCAAATATTACTGACTGAGGGAGTGTTCCAGCTCAGTCCTAACTCTAGTATTAGACATACATTACATGCCTTGAGGCATTTCCACTCTGTACATGCATTGGACCATCATATGTTCAGTCCTTGTCACGACTCGCACCCGTATTTCGGGATACAAGTACGTGAGCAAGCCAGCTACGTACCAAGCGGACTCCAACCGAACTCAAATACGTAAACGCTGTCTGGACTATGGTAATGTGCTTAATCATGGAAAGGCAAAGATATATCTCAATCCACAATAAGAATATAAAACATGAATGAATACTATGGGTCATGGTCTGCAGCCCACTAGTATACATGTCCGATTAGACTCGAAGAATATTATGAGTCTGTAAAGTAAGCCAACAAGCAGAGTATATCATGATAAGGAATGAAAGCACGTGCGAATATTAAACGTAATAACAATACCTGGATCCTGTAAGTGCATCATAATCATCTACCATCCGGTTCTGCTAACTATCTCCATGCAATCGCTAAACCCGAAGAGATTATCAGGTCCTCAGGGACATAGCAAGATACATAAAAATATGTCTATCTAATAGTTCTATCATGCATAAGAATATAAACAGGATATAAATAGGGAACGAGACAAACTGACAAGTGGCTACTGGCAAGTGACTATGAATACGGATACGGAAACATCTACGCATAAATGAACTATTGGAAGAATAAATAAACAAGAGATCAATGAAATACCAAACCTCGCCCTGGGTGGACTCGTAGGTTTGAACTAATCACTAACCCTCGCCTCGAATGTGGACTCAAAGGTTAGTTCACGACAAACACCCACATCCCGTATATGGACTCTATGGCGCAAATGAATCAAGATAACACCCTCATCCCGAGTGTGGACTCTCTGGTGCAAACGAATAAAGATAAATACCCTCATCCCGAGTGTGACTCACGGGTGCAAACGAATTAGGAATAGCAGTTTAGTTACACATACTCGTAGACACGACTTAGTCAAGATACAGTTGACGACACGTACAACTCAGTCACGACACCGGTAAGGACATCTTTAGTATGAACTATAATGAGAACAAGCCCGATATAACTACACTATCAAGTCACGAAAAGATGGTGATATACAAGCAAGACAAATAAACTGATATACATGGTATGAAGAAAACCTATAACCGAAATCAACTAGAGAACTAAATAATAACATATAAAACGAAAGACTATAAGCATGTAAATAAACTGTAGAGGGAGGCAAGGTATCTTACCTAGTTCTGCGATGTGAGGATGCAGTTTTGCTCCCGTGTCCACGCCTCTGGAATCCAATGCTCCTAAATAATTTATTTAACTATTATGAAACTTATAACAGAACTTAATTAACTAAATTAATGTTTTAAACTACTTTAACTATACTTAAATATCTCGTAGGACTACTTAAATTGTATAACCTACATACGTGTCCAATGAGACCTCAGAACACAGTTTTAGGGTTTTCGACATTCCAATTAATCGGTTATGACCCCACGTCAATAACACACTTAAAAATTAATAACCCCTCCTAGGCCGATACGGTCCTGTGGCCCCAGGTTTCCGAATCGAGGGTGCGAAACATTATAGACAAGTTGTCCATGTCCACGCACCTACGAGAACTCATAGACTCAACATAAATGTATGGCCTATCCGTCACAACTTAGCTTCCTTAGCTTTACTTCTTGTACTTATTATACTTTTTTTGCAGAGCCCAAACCAGGGTTGCCTCGACGATTGACCTACAGTCCCGTGATATTCCTCCTCGACGACTGACCTACAGTCCTGACATGTTTACAGTGTTTCCATACTCTTATTGACTTAACTAAATTGCGCTCATGCAAGGCAGTCTTTCCATACTCTTATTGACTGCGACTGACCTACAGTCCTGATATGTTTACAATGTTTCCATCGCCCAAATCATACTTTATATGACGAGCCTTGAGATCATGGGACTAAGTGACTTGACAACCGCAGACAACAGGGGACAGTACTTGCTATGACTTTGATAGCCCAACAAAATTCTTGTCTAACGTGTTCGTGCAATGACTTGACAAGCAAGGGCTGCTTCATGCCTTGCATCGAGGGAACATGCTGTGCACGCATTCGACTTGAACAATCAAGTGGGTGCCTAGACTTAAGCCACAAGCCGTGCAATACGACCTAAACTACGGGACAAGTGAATGTTAATATTAATGCTAGTTCCAATAATATTGTACATTTTAAATAAAAAGAATGAAATTTAACTTTTAACTATTTTTAATTAATTTAAATCTAAGTTTACATGTTAAATCAAAAACTAATTTAAATTTAAGTATTAATATTAGTTTCAATAATATTGTAAATTTTAAATTAACATAAATGCCACTGTATTAGAAACCTAGCTGATATTACGTTGCTCGGGCTCGGTTAGTGTTCGTCTAAACTCGTACTTGAGAACTAGTTATTAGTAATGAAAATCAAAAATTAAATTTTAACTTTAACTATTTTTAAGTTACGAATTTAAAACTAGTTATTAGTAAAAGGAGTTATTGAAATAAAAACTAGTCGAGCTCGATCATTTCTCTTTATCCCATCTCCCTCTCTCGTTCTTTCTCTCTCTCTCTCTCTCTCTCGGGTTCTCTCTCGCAGATTGTGTTCACTAATACCATATCATTAGAAATAATTACACAATAGTAAATTTAGCATTAAATGCTGTTGCATGCTTTATCCTACACAATTCAATAATACAAGTACACAGAAGACGAGAAGGTTGTGTTGTTGGAAGTTGTTTCTTTAAAAGTAATGCTATATGTACCTCCAAAATGTCCTTCCTCCACATGGCGCTGCCTTATCGCCTTTTGGAGGTACATAAAGCATTTTTCTTCTTTAAAATTGTGCATGCTTTTAGAATCACTCAAGCATTTTCATGAGCCAATAGAAGAGGGCCACGTGGAGGAGGTACAAGGAGGAGGGAGTTTTTGGAGTTACATAAAGCATTTTCATGTATGCTTTTAGGATCACTCATACCGGTTTCTTTTTGTATTGTTTCTTGTCCTTCGTTTCTTCTGTTGGTTTCTAACACACTCTATTTTCTTCAATGACGACGTCACATGGAGAAACTGATCGTCGTGTGGAAGAATTAGTTGATGAAGAAAGCTTCTCTTTAAGAGCAGTATCAGATGATTTGAATGATGAACAAAGTTTAGAAGCTGTTAACTTAGGATACAGTAAAGAACAAGAGGAAGAAAACAACAGAGGAATGCATCATAACGATGACGATGACATCAACACAAATAATGAAATGTTATTTTGCATCACCCTTTCTAATGGATTTAAGAAATGCATTATATTTTTATATTGATTTCTCATACTTATTTTGTTTAATTCTGTACTTGGGGATGATGGTGAATCTCCATTGGATTTCGATGTAGCAACGATGAAAAATATTGCAGTCTGCCAACATTAACAAAGACCCAAGGGATCTCTTAGATGAAGATATTGTTGGCTTACAGTTCAACTCTACTAAAGAAGCAGAGAAATTCTACCAGATATATTCAAAAGCAGTTGGTTTCAGTATTATAAAGAACAAAGTAAAGAAAAAAAAATTTGGGATGGTGATGGTCCTCAGTTGGTGTTGTTCGAATGCGGGATTCAGGCAGAAAAAATACGATGAAGCTCCTAACAGGGTTCGTGAGCCAAGAAGTGAAAGCAGAAGTGGTTGTAAAGCAATTTTTCGTATTAAGTACACCAATTCTACAAATCTGCGGGTTGTCAAAAAATTTTAAGTACATCACAACCATAACCTGGCGAATGATTTTGAAACAGTTTTTTTGAGATCCCATCGTAAGATATCACCCGCAGAATTGGAACAAGCTAAGTTTTTTTTGAGATCCCATTGTAATGATTTTGAAACAATTTTTTCAAGTACATCACAACCAAAAACGACCGACTTGATCCGCCAATTAAATTGCTAAATTAATTTGGCATACCTGTCCATTCTTGACAGACAATATCCGTCGAATTTTTGTAAATATCCACCTTGACTATTTTAACTAATAAAATCTGTTTTCAATAAACAAATACGCACTTTTGAATCTAAATGTAATTCAACCCAATTGAAAATGCATATACAATTCAGAAAAAGCATATAACAACCAATCATTCATGAATCTCAATTGATATTGAATATCACTAATTAGTCATTGTCTTTGTAGTATCCAAGTGCTTGTAATTTCTCACACATAACATCCAAATCAAAATAGTAATACAATTTCAGAATACATACGAAGTTTACTCCAAAAGGTAAAGAAAAACTAATATTCAAATCCTAATAAACTGAACGGACTCTTTTGGCCAATTGATCAAATCGTCGAGCATAATGTCTTCAAACTTTTCATCTCCTTCAAACAAATATGTATTGCGGTCAAAGATTTCATCGACGCTGATACTATAAACATCTTCCTTTGGTGGTGTATCATAATTTAAGCGTCCAAAAGCAACATGTTTTCTTTTGAAGTCCTTTAGAAAACATGTCTTAGGCAAGTTAGATGTTCAGGTACCTACAACCATTGAAACACAAAGATACAATAACATTAGCTACGAAAGATACAATAGAGCTTAACCTAACACAAAGATACATGATGAAAGAGATCAAATGTGTATATGAACAAGAAGCTTGGAAAGCCTGCTATAAGAATATTATAAAAAGAAATGAGTAGAGCTTAACCTTTCCTGATACATGCATACTGTTTGAAATTTGACATATAAGAAATATTTGATTAAAGCCTTGTGAGTTTGCTTGTCGTGCCCTATGTTCATTTGATTTCAGGTATCAATAACATTTGCTCTATTTTGTGGGGTTTTTGCAAATAACGGGGTTTTCTTATTGTATATAAAGGAGATTTTTTAATCTTTAGAATACGATTAGTTATTGGTAGGTTTTTGGTGCTTTTATTTTTAGGACATTACTCTTGATTTTACGTACAATTTGAGGTTACTTCTAACTTAGTATGTGTTCACTAGCATGAAAAGGATTTCAAAGATCCAGGTCTTTTCTAGTTGAAGGAACTCCTTGTACGTCAAAAGGCAGGCTGGTAACTAAGTGTATTTGGTTGTGAATATGAAAAAAAAAATGTGAATGCGTTTTATGTATTTGCTTTCACATGTGGGATTGTTGCAATGGGTTTCTCTTGTTGTATAGAGTTGTTGTTGTTTTTTAATCTTTTGAATTAAGATTTGTTATCTCTCATGCTTGGTTGGTTGTGGGGTTTTCATTTTCTTCTTTTTATTTTAGGACATTATTCTCAGTTTTGATGTACAGTTTTAGGTTTTTTTTATTGTTAATTTGTGTACATTAGCACAAAATGGTTTGAAGATCCTAGTCTTTTCCAGTCACCCATAATTGGCACATTTTGGGACTAGTTCTAAAATATAACAAAATTCAGTTGCTATTTTGTTAAGTGTAGGTATGTGAATGTGGTATATGTAGATGTAGACTTCAATGAAATCATTTTCTTGGTTTCATTCACAATCTAGGTGAACTCTGTGTGGAACGTTGCTATTTTGAAAGATTATCATAGAACGGAGAGAATGGCAGGACAAACAATTTCAGGCAGAGGAGAAGACGATTAGAATATTGGATGGAGAAAAAATCGAAGATTTAGCAACGGATGGATTTGAGGGATCAAAGGAGGAATACAGAATCCTTATGGAGGATCTCTATCGGACCAGAATAAATGATGCAAGCAGTGGCAATTTTTTACCTGGGACGATGGGTTTCTAGCCAGATGGTGGCAGTAATTTTAGATCTGGAAGCTCAGATCCCACAAGTCCTTCTTCCTTTAAAGAATCAGGTCATGGTGGTTAGGCGCATTCACAGATGAATGTTGGAGAAGGAAATGGTATCAGGCTTTCTAGAGAAACTTATTCATGGACTTGATGGGATGCTGGTAGTGCAAATGTGAATTAGACGAAGCAATATGCATGGCTTGGAAGTTCTCAGTTTCAGACATCGCCTCAACTCTCTTTAGGAAAACCACATTTCTTTCCTAAATAAGGCCTTTCCTAAAGAAATTGCAATTAGACTTCCTTAAGTAACCTGCAATTTAGAAATTGAATATAGTCTGTTTTGCAGTAACTTGGATTGTTCCTTATTGGTAGTGGGACCTACATGAGGTGGACCGATCCGAACCTATATGAATACATCAGTTAAAGCTAAGCATACTCTACACTGATAATTTTCTTTCTCAAAATGAAAGGTAAATGAGTGCGATGGAGGAAAGAGTGTCTCTGAAGTATTATGTGATGTAACGCTAGCAATAAGTGAAATATCGTATATGATGACTATACGATCCTGCTATGTTCTACATGTCTGAATGCTGGGCAGCGGAAAAACATTTTCAATTGATTTGTGGGCAAAGTGAGAACTTTGAGATGGTTGAGTGACAATAAGGCAATGGGTAAAATGCTTTGCAGTTTAGTTTCCTCGTTGCAACTACGAAGAGAAACTGAAGAACTTTTACAGGGAGCACATCCATGATGATGATGCACCCTCCCTTACTACACTACAAGTGCAGCAAACAAGTGCACTGCTGCTGCACAAACAAAAATTCCAAGCAGTAAACTACTGCTACATATGCCTGCAAGCAGTTTCCAAGCAGCAAACTGCTACTGCACAAACAAAAAATTCCAAAGCTCGCTCCTCTCGAGGGATTCAACATCCTTTACAAATCCTTAGCTGTGGTATTCAATTAGGATATAATACACCACTGAATATACGGATAGAGAATGATTTAATAATACATATAGGTACATTATATTTTATATATACTAGATAGTAGCATTTGTAAACATCCTTAAATGAGTGTTGTGTTACTTACAGGGCTACACATATGTGGGGGAATGAATGACAAATTTTCACCTGACAATATGGTCAGATACTTTTAAGAATCCAACAAAAAACCCATGCATTCAGATGCTATCAGTAAACCTAACCATGCCCAAAGATAGCAACACATCATTGAATGAGTTTATAAGACACCTCTAACTAAGGCCACTGTCACTTAAATTCCATGTGCAGGACCTTAACCGTCCCTTTCCACCTATAAACGAAAAGCTAGCTAGCTACTTTAATTTTTCGGGCAAAGACACTACGGTCTGCATTCAGCATAGGATCTTAGTGCAGTTCTTGTGCTGCATCGAGTCAGGGCCGGCCCAGGGGTAAGTTAAACAAGACTTCGGGCATGGTAAACCCCCCTCTGTATGGGAGCAACCCTCAAGCTCAGCAAGAGGTGAGAGTCACATGTGATCCTCTAAGGTCGTCCCACAATAAAGGTCAAGAGGCAACCAAAACCAGCTCTTGATAGAACAATCTAGTCCCATGGGCCAGCCCTGCCTCTTGTTAATTATGAGCCGGGGAGATTGAAGGCCTAAGTTTCCTAAGAGGAAATAATGTTGTTCGTGTTCCTTTACAATTTTCTTATGCTGATATGGGACTAAACTCTTCTCTTTTCTTATGTTGCCATCAAACTTGATTAGACCCTTGTTGCGTGTCAAAAAAAGTCCCAATAATAAGTACAATTAAGTGTGAACATGTTAGAATACATTTATAGTTAGCAACGTAAGTCATAAACGTTTATTGACCTATTGGATAAAAAAACAAAAGATTATCACAAAAACAGAAGCCACATTCAATACTTAGTCAGGAATTTGAGGTTACTATGGATCTACATTCCGACAATTTGATGTGGAAGTGTTGTGTCTCTCAAGAAATTTATCACAACAAGAAACAATGTCCCTACGGCAGAAATGATACCAAAATTTGTAAAATCTGAGCTATAATCAAAATCGATTTCGGAACAATAATAGAAGAAAAATATATACAAAATTAAATAACAAGATTAAACAATACCTGAGTGCTAATTAATTCTTCAGCCTTACTTAGAGCTCGTTCCTCTCCGTGGAAATAGAAAAACCCTAATTCCTATTCAAAACCTAGATTCGGAGTTTGGAGAACACCAAGTCGATCAGATTAAGAAATAGAAGAAGAAGAAAAACAAAAACAAAAAGAAATAGAAGATGAAGAAAAAGAATAGCTTACTTAGAGGGATCCAAGATTTTGAGGGATGGCTGGAGCTCGTTACTGGAGATCGCAGACTTGGAGTTCGCAGACTTGAGAAGAGAGAGATGAGAGAGGATGAAAATAAAGAAACTTTTAGGGAAGGCTCCAACTCCAGCAGGAAATTTTATGGAGAAATTTTGGGGAAAATTTTGAGAAGAGAGGATTTGAGAGAGATGAAAATGTTCTCCTCCAAGTCTGACAGCAAAACTTTAGGGAAAAGAGATTCGTCCTTAATTAATAATTTAATTGATTTTAATAGAAATTGACAGATTTTGTCCGTCGAAAAATATAACTACTAACATGGTCAGTCGTTATTTGTGAACATAAAGGGTCGAAAACTGCTGCTTTTGACGTAGTGATTCTTGGGTTTTACAAAAATTCCAAGAGTGTATGAATGGCAAATTACCAGTGACAGTTCTCTCAGATGGTTGCAGATCCATGAATAATGCAATTGAGGATTTAATGCCCAGCGCGTAGTTCATCGAACGTGCTCATGGCATATCCTAAACAATTCAGCCAAACATGTACACCGAAATGGTTTTGTAAATAAATTGAGTATTCTGATTAAAAGGTACATCGTACACTTGCTACTTTACTTTGAAGTATGTTATTTTTACAATATTAAAACTTTAGTTACTGTCCATGTTTTCTAAACAGGTACTATTCAGTCGAAGAATTTGAAAACTGTTGGCAGCAGATGCTAAGGGATTATAATGTAGAGAATAATGAGTGGACCACTGCATTGTACAGAACGAGGGAGCGATGGGCGGACACATTCCTACGTGAAAATTATTTTGGTGGTTCTACTGCAACAAAAAGATGTGAATCTATGAACGCATTTTTGAAAAGATTTTTTAATGAGAAGTTTTTAAAATCATGACCACGGTTTGGCGGTCTTACGTTACGACTAGATAAGTAAGCATGTCACTGATAAACTCTCAACACCAGTTGTGAAGCAAACTAGCATGGCCGTAATAGAAGATAAATTTGCCACAATTTATACTAAAATGGTGTTTATAGAGGTAAGGAAGGAAATCACACGTTCTAATACATATATTGTTCTCCACCATCACACCATAAGAGAGGCAAAAGTTTGCACTATCCAAAAGTATATGTCGCCAAACAGTATCAACCGGAAGGTTACATTTGATCGAACCGACAACATCATAAACTGTGACTGCTTGTGGATGGAGACCAAGGGGATTCCTTGTAGGCATATTTTTTCAGCAATGAAGAGATTACAATTGGGAGATATTCCAAAGAACTTGATAAAAACTCGTTGGCTTAAGGATTGCAAAGAGAGTTATCTCTCCGGACCTGGCACAGAAAGAAGATTCATCCACCTAGACAGTATTAAGAGCAGAAGGTATGGTGTTATTAATGAACAAGTTAATCTGTTTACGTATTAATGTAAAAAATCAAGCAAAATTCAAGAGAAGGGAACGGAGTTGATGTCGTATGTGCTGATGGAGTTGAAAAAAATGGTGACCGATATTGGTGAAGAAGAAAAAATGGTAGCTGATGCAGTTCATGGAGTGCATGAATCATTTAAAGAGCCAAATCTGGTAGCAACAAAAGGAAGGCCTTCTCAAGGGAAGTCAAGCCAGCCTAAAGTAAGTAAGACTATCCCCATGCCTAGAATTTGTACGGTTTGTAGAAAATCGGGTCATCATTTTCGTAATTGTAAAGTACGACAGCGAGATAGGAACAAAGAGCAAATGGAATCAAATGAACCGTCGTTGACTTAATTATCAACTTTTATTTACAATTCTTCGTCAATTTAACAAGGAAAACGACAATTCTCAGTCAATTTTAATACGAAGGATGGTAATTCTCCGTCAATTTAACAAGGGAAATGGTCATTCTCTGTCCTTTTAGCATGGAGAATGGCAATTTTATGTGTTATTTAAATGGAGAATTAACATTCTTCGTGGTTTTAACACGGAGAATGTCCATTCTCCTGCATTCTAACACGGAGAATGGCAATTTTTTGTTAATTTAACAAGGAAAATGGTAATTCTCCCAGATTTTAACATGAAGAGTAGTTTTGACGGGCACACTGGCCAGTGCTCCATTGGACGCATCAGTACACGAAGAATGGTGTTGACTTGGCAGAATTCGAAGGGGCAGATTTATTGGTATTAATGGCATATAAATGGCAGTAGTTGGGAGAGTTTGTTCTCGTCTCACTTAGCTTTTCTTGTGAAGAGGCAAATGCATTGGTATTAATGCAAATTAATTGAATTCAAAGTGACAGCCACTTGGCGCATGAGTACGAGTTGTCCTTGCCTATAAATGGCAGTAGTGTAGGAAGAGTTTGTTCTCGTCTCACTTAGCTTTTCTTATGGAGATGGACTCGGCCGATCCTCCGCCTTGGCAAGACGCTTTCTTGTGGGTTGTCGATCTCCTCGTTCGAAGAAGCTTTGGTGGTGAAGTCCTTCAGAAGACTGAGATGTGCCTAGTGGACTATCCGTGTTCGTGCACTTCATCGAATATGTACCATGATGTTGGTTACTGGAAGAGCACGAGGGTTTGGGTTGATTTCCAACCCACACTCTGTCGAAGGGCCCGCACGTTAATATGCTTTGACTATGCACGGTGTTTCGTCTACGCACGTTGACGATGAAGTGATTTTCTCTGACGATGCACGGTGTTCCGTGTTCATGAACTTCATCAGAAGACTAAGATGTGTCGAGTGGACTGTCCATGTTCGTGCACTTCATCGACTGTGTGCCACGATGTTGGTTACCGGGTTCGGGATCGCCGTAGCCCAGTTTTTGTTATGCTGGAAGAGCCACATGATGGAAGGTGCCTGTTGCATCCACAGATCGGGATCGGGGTCGGACGATGGAGTAATTTGCTCTGATGATGTTACGCCTACGCACGTCGACGATGAAGTAATTTTCCCAGTTTTTGTTATGCATGGTGTTACGCCTACGCACGTTGACGATGAAGTGATTTGCTCTGACGATGCACGTTGTTCCGCCTACTGTCATGCCCCAGAACCAGAATACAGGAGAGCGGGGGACAGACACAGCCAGCTACGTATATTAAAGTGAATTCCACCTCGATATACGGTCACGGCTGTCTAGATGCATGAGGGTTTAACTACAAGCCAATAGTCTCTTAAGGTCAAGAACAAGCCTAGTGTCTCAATATCAAGCAAACAAGTAAATGTAACAAGATGGTAGATCATCAGACATACAAAGTAAGGTGTCCCATACATTACATATTCAGATGATCATGAAACTAGTCATACAAAATGCGAAGACTAACAAGAGTTTAAGTCATATATGATCAACCCTAGGATTTGTCAATTATGTTACAGCCCGTAGGCAGACAGTGAGTAAAGTTGCAAACGAGCTAACACTTGCTCGGCGGCTAAACGTCTCAAAAGAATAATTTACAATGGAGTGGGAGAGCAAAATAAAATCCACTCGTTGCCAGGGTTGCGCCTAGTGTTCACCATCTGGCTGGAAGGCTGGGAGAACCTCGGATCTTACTCCAAAATCTGGCCATACAAAACCAGTTGGGTCAGACCCCAGAAAGAGCAAGTGCTACAAGAGAGGCTTCACTTAAGAACTAAAACCAACAATTAGCACAAAAACACAATTATATAATAAAAGACTGGGGATATGGAAAATCATGATGATATACGATAAGATAACCATGGGGCTATTCAGATAACCAAGTTACAATCCTTAAACCAAACAAGGACCGGGGTTGTAACCCTTCATCTGAACGGAACTTGGTTTTCCACCATTTATCGATAAAGTAAAACACAAGCAATCAGGTCATGTAACAATCTTGTATAGGATCTGGACAAGACTAGACTGGGCTACAACCATCAATCACGGCCAAGCAAAGAGTACGGCTTGATACTTTAACTAGCTAGGGTTATCACAAGCCTAATTACTAGCAAGATGCAATGAGATATTCCAGCAGTCACAGGCCCTGCAGCTATCTAGGTTATCCTGGCAAGGTTGATTATCAAAGTTATCCAGAATTATTAGATGGCTTAAAGTGCAACACATAACAGTGTGACTTGTACTTGTTTCATGAGTGTGTCCTACATGATAGTAGACTGAAAATTTGCCCTACTCGATGGCAGACTACAAGTCCATCAGGTGTGGCCGGGATAACGGGATCGCCTGTAACTGGGGAAATCTCCCTTAGAATGAACTACTTGATTAATCTAGTCATTAACCTTAGTCAAATTCAGTATGAATCCTTGACCATGGTAACCAGGGACTCATGTCCTAGACATGATGCAAGACGAGACTAGACAAGTAGTTTTTACAGACAAAGTCCAAAGCAATCACCCACGGTGTCAAGACGAGAATGTTCTTAGCATGTCAAGTTAGCCATCGCAATAGCGTTCAAGGTTACATGTCAAGATTACTTAGCAGGTCAAGATAACCGTCACAACGGTGTTCATGAGTTCATGTCAGGATTACTTGTCAGGGGTGCACCACAATGGGTCACCATCATGTCATGTTACTTGTACTTGTTACTCGTTAGGAGTGCGCCACGACGGGCCACTATCATGAGTTGTCACAAAATCATGCCATTTACAGATTATCATTACAATATTGACATATCATGATTATATCGAGTTCATGTCAAAAAGGCGTAAGGATATAATAAGGGGTGTCACGTGCCCAATAAAGGTGAATCTAGGGCAATGGATGCCAGGGCCATACTACGACGGGCAAGGGGGGTAAGATACGCTAGTTCTAAAAAGCCTCCGGGCAGGGAAGTATGCCAAAGGAGTATACATAAAGGAAGTACGCGTAAAAGAATACGCGTAAAAGAGTACGCATGAAGGAATACGCATAATAGAGTACGCACGAAGGAATATGCGTAAAAGAGCATGCGCGTAAAAAGATTACGCGTGAAGGAATACGCGTAAAAGTGTACGCGTGAAGGAGTACGCGTAAAAGAGTACGCGTGAATGAAGTACGGTTACGCGTAAAACTTGTTTGACGCCAAGGCAGTGTAGACTTTGTTTTACGCGTAAAACAGATTCACGCTGATACGAATAAACGTAGACGTAGAATTTGATATTACACGAGCACGTATAAACATGGACGTAGAGCTTGATATTACGCGAGCACATATAAACGTGGGCGTATGGAATCTCCAGAACTCCAAACTCAATGAAACCTTCAATCTAAGCCAAAAATAGGACTTCCATAGATCAAAATAGGGTAGAACGAAATTCTCTACAACATGGAACAACCAAAACTTGAAATAAAGAAGTTTGATAGATCAAAACCCAAGAAATTCGAAAATGCGACAAACTTAGATCTACAAGAAATAAACCATGGAAATGGAAAATGCTAAGTACTAAAGTATCTTAGAATCTCGTAGGAAGACAATGGAACAACAAAATGGAGTTCCTCCATGAAGCAAGTTGCACTTGCCTAAGCCTCTCTCTTGGTAGGTGGAGAGAGTTATGAGGAAGAAGAAAAGTAAATGAAAAGTAAGAAGTAATGAAGAGAGAGAAAGGGTTGGTGGATTTTAAATGGAGATGGTGGTAGGTAGGGGGTTGAGTTCATGATGAACCACCCTAAACCAAAACAAACTAACCCAAGCCGAACCCAAGTCAAGATGAACCAAAATAAACCAAGTCATGCAAGATTAGGCTAGACAAGTCTGATTACGGGTCGGAATTCCGAACGCGTATACTGAAAATACGTATAACGAAAAACGGAGGTGACACCTACGCACGTTGACGATGAAGTGATTGCCAACCCACACTATGTCGAAGCTGTAGCTTTTAGGCTTTTTTTTTATAGTAGGATTTTATGTAGTAGTTCATGAAATAACATGTAGGCAACTCTAGAGGGGGGTGAATAGAGTTTGTGTCAATAATCACCAAATAAAAATTAACTCTATATCACCTCCACAAAAATAACTATCAAGATAGTAAATAAATCAGAAATAAATGCGGAAGTAAATAAAGATCAGAAGAGCATTCGCAGACACAGCAGTTTTAACCTGGTTTCCCTCGTGGAAGACTAGTCCAGGCCTGAGAACTCTAGCACAGGATTGAAATCCACTATTTGTAAAATAGTGTACAACCACGTACCTTTACTCCGAAGAGCATGCCAACTTCTTACAGATTCGCAGGTGGCGAAACTTGGAATTGTCTAAGTGACTTTTTTTTCAACTCTTGTACAAAAACTTCTAGCTGAATCGCACTTGAGCACCTTGGGGCTTAGGAAGTTTTGTGGCTAGTAGATTGGAAGAATAAGGCTTAGGTAGTATAAGGCTTAGATGATTGAGAGTAAGAGATAGAAAGATGATGAAGAGATAATTGAAAATGGTTGAAATCATGTCCTATATATACTAGTCTGGTAGGCAGAATTCGGCCAGAATTCTGTCCTCAAAATTCAAAAATATGGCCGTTGTACCAGCTAGCAATTGGTAACCCTGAAAATCAGTTCCTGGAAACCAGGGGCAGAGTTCGGCCCGAACTCTGCCTCCTTGGTGGCAGAATGTTCAAATGGCCTTTGGGCTTTGGTGGAGCTTGGGCTTGGTTTAGGAATTGGTCTGTTTGTATGGTAGAGCTTGGAGAGATATGTCTAGGGGTTGAGATGACTCAGTACGACTCAACGTACACATTCTCCTAGACTCAATAAATTAAAGATTACAGACTTGGAACAAGTAGAAAAACCAAGAGCCCTTTGATGACGCCTTTCTTCTGATATTTGAGCAGCCCTGAAGACGTCTTTTTCCCTGACAGCGGAACCCCCGATGCGAGGCCCCAGATAGGTCGCTAGGCGGTTCGAAGAAATCTTTTTGTATGACGCCGTCTTTGCTCCATCATTAATTCTTTATTGCCTATTTCATGTTTGATCATGCTTACTGCATGTCTACAAATACATGTTAGGCCAGCAAAATATGTTGCAGTACGATACAAGCATAGCAATATAATATAGGACAATTAGGACAATGCTAAGCTTAAGTAGCAGCATGATAGTGAGTATATGAATATTAGTGACATCATTATGTTAAACTTAACTGATTAGCCATATTCAAAAACACAATGTAATCATTTGGCCAACAGTTCAGACTTTTATATGTAAATAAAAGTCAAATTTTTCGTGATTTTGACACAGAAAATGGCCATCCTCCATAGTTTTAACAATATAAATGTAATTTAAAAATGATTTTATTATAAAAGACACAGCAGACCAGATGTTACAAAAGACGTAGAAGAATAAAAGATAAACAGATGATATAGAAAGAAGTTCCTTGTCCAATTGCATTGTTGTTTTATAATGTCATTGCTAGGTTGATAGTGTTACATATTCGCTTGAAAGCAACTTCTTTGCCCATCCCAACCTCATCATTGTAATCTTCTGGTGAGTGTCATCGTCATTTTCTCTCGGTATTTCGAAGGGAGTAGTCATCAAGCTCTTCATATAATACGCCGTGTACAAGAGGCAGTTGGGTGCCTGTTGTTGTGGGCATTGTGGAGAACAATTCAGTACTGTGTTCTCATACTCCATCTTCATCGGGCATCTCTCCCTAATCATATCAACTTTCCTCCCGACGATAGGCTCTAAGGTCTTCTTCATTAATTCTGCATACACCTTGCCCTTCTCGTATGTGGTTTGCCTCAAGGAGTTGTAGTGTGTCCAGTCGTAGGAGATCAAGTTGAATGTGAGCAGCGTATAGTGTTTGATGGATACATTAAAGAGTAGGATGAATAGAAACTCTATGTCGTCCTCTAAAACCCATGACAAAGTCTTCTACATCTATTTTGAAAGTGTTAAGGGCGCCGACTTTTGCTTCTGGTTCAATGGCATATTCAATAATGTTTTGTTTTCCAAAAACAAAACACAATAGCATGAGTAATTTTTTATGTCATTTTTTATCGGTGTACACATGAATATGAATTTTTTCGTTTGGATTCTTACCAATGTGTGGGGCATCAAGAATACAGACCACTTATGTTGCACGTCCTTTGAACTTGACTGGGCGTACCTTCTTGCATAGCCTTGAATTTCTCTTAGCTTCCTTATTATTAGGTTGAGTATGCCAGCCTCCATGTCTTCATAGTTGAGTATGTCTTGCATGTCTATTACAGACAACTGGATTTTAACTTCATTTTCACCCTCTTTCGGCACACTCAAGTATACAATATTACTGCACATAAATTTTGTTTAGATTAAATTAATAGAGATTATCAGGACATAATTATGAAAAAAGTATAGAAAGAAAAAGAAGAAAAAAAAAGGTCATTCGCCGTCCAACTGACATGGAGAATGATCATTCTCTGGACAACTGTCACAGAGAATGGTTGTTCTCCATTATGAATTGGACGGAGATTGGTCGAGTTTAGAATACAAACTTTGGACTCATCTTTCTGGGGAATATGATGTCCATGTAAAGCTTCTTCAGTTCTTCATCGGCATCCATCCAAAGTACGAGTTCATCGCATTCTCTTAGTATGACACCCTTCCTCTTTAGTTTGGCCATTTTGGCGTCTTGTCCGGATTTCGGAGTGGCATTCATCTTCTGCTTTTTATTAGCCTCTCTAACTGTATTCTTTTCCAAGGGAGTAACATCTTCATCGGCTAATGCTGCTGATAGTTTTCTGGACCTCTTTTTCCCCCATCCTCCTCTTCTTTTGACTTCTTTTGGAGCAGCAAGTTCAGCAACTGCTTGAGTCTCCTCATGTTGCAATGCTACAACAATGTCTTCGAGATCAGCAATTTTCGCATCCTTTTCAATGACTTCAATATTCAACGATTCAACTTTGTTTTGAAGCTCCTTTTCTCATTAACGAGCCTTTTATTTGTTTCTCTAAGCTGCTCGATTATTTGCACTGAAATAAAATAAACAACAAAAAAATGTATAATGTCAATCAATATGATATAAATCTAACACGGAGAATGGCCTTTCTTCGTAACCTTAACATAGAGAATGGCCGTTCTACTGCATTCTAACACGGAGAATGACCATTCTCCTGCATTCTAAAACGGGAAATGGCCATTTTTCGTCTTATTAACACGAAGAACGGCCATTCTCCTTCTATTTAACACAGAGAATGGCCATTCTCCGTGATATTACCACGGAGAATGGCTATTCTTCGTGGTATTGAAACGGTGAATGGCCATTCTCCGTTATGTTAACACGAAGAATGGTCATTCTTCTGTATTCTAACACGGAGGATTATAAATCAGAACTTCGAAAAAGGAACAAATTTTACCTTGTGCATGTAGCTCTTTAACATTTTCGCAAAGTATCAAAATACAAATAATGAATCAGAGCACATGGAACCATCTCATTATCCTCTTATTTTTCTGTAAAGATAAAATATGGTGGACTAACTGATATTTACATCAGTTGATGAAAGAGCCTTCCATTCTCAGCAATAATATCAGATTTCTCTCTTCGCAAGGAGTCCAATTCCTGTGCCGACATCTCCATCGAGGTGTTCCTTTGAATTTGTTGGGCTCCTTGTTCCTCTAGCTCTTTAAGCTTCTTATGGAGATTCTCGTTCTTAGCAAAGAGTCTCATATTTTTCTCTTCGCAGCTCCTCCAATTCATGTACCGAGCCCTCCATCACAACGTTGACTGGACGTTGTTGGGCTTCTTGTGCCTCTAGCTCTCTAAGCCTTTCATTAAGTTTTTCATTCTTAGTAAGAACCTGAGATTTCTCTCTTCTTAACTCCTCAAATTCCTGTACAGACCCCTCCATCACGGTATTCATTCCAAGTTGTTGGGGTCTCTCTTTTTCATCATCCTCATCCCTACAAGTTTGGTGGTGTCCCTCTCCCTCAAATGCATCTTCTTCTCGTATTTCTATATCCTCTTCTAGGTGGCCTTCCTCTTTTCCGACAGCTATAACCAAATCTTTAAATATCTGTTTTGATCTAAATTTAATGTGATATTCGCGTTTGAGGAAGACCTAGATTTCGTACCCATTCTATGTGTAAAATCTTGAATATTCACGTATTGGTGCGGACTTCCTTTGCACAAGCATACTATGTTCCGCAAACCAATAGAGGAAGTATATTGTGCAACCTTCCATTTTGGAGTATGCATCGGAGTAATCTCCCCTTTTAGTTTTACTTGTAGTCCTCTTGATGCTCTCCATGACATACTCCAAGATTAACCTTGGCCAGCATATACTGTTGATAACTTCTACGCTATCTACCAAGGCCAAGAATCTGTATGGCAAATTTGAGCCGCCAGACTTTGTGAAGAATATTGTTTGGCACAAGTGAAAGATTATTAGCTTGGCCAAATCATCTGGATTAACAGCGTTATCTCCGCCACGAAGCCTTTGTAACAATTCAAAGAACTTCTTTCTCACTTCCTTATTCGTGACTTCTGAGTGTTTGCCCTTAGAATTAGCCAGCAATCTTGTGAAGTGAACTCTACACAGGCTCTATGATGCTGGTGGTGTGGGCTGCTATTGTTTTTCCATTATCAATCTTCTGTAATTAACATCATCCTCACACTCATCCTTCAGCGGTAGACCGAAAATGGCTGCCATATTGCCCACACTCGGCGTTATTTTAATAGTAGTGCTCAGTTGAAAGTATCTGATGCCAGATTTGTCTTCCGTATAAGTTCCTATCAAATTCTTAAGACCTTCTGAAACCTTGGCCAATTCTTGAGTGCAAACTTTGCTTTTGTAGAATACCTTCACAAAATTTTAGAAATCGATATTCTTCAAAGAATCAATAACTGGCTCGGACAAATAGCCGCCATCTTCTTTGACATCATCCATAAGAGTTTGCATCGTCTTGAAAGAAGAACGGAAAAGTCTTGAATCTTTAGTCCTGACAGTTTTCTTTCCTACAAAAAAAAGGTTTCTGTCAACTGTTCTCCGTCAATCTAACACGAAGAATGGCCATTTCCCATGACTTTAACACGAATAATGGTCATTCTCCGTGATATTTGTACGAAGAATGAATATTCTTCGTGATATTTGCACGAAGAATGACCATTCTCCTATATTTTAACACGGAGATGGCCATTTTCTGTGATATTTATACGAAGAATGACCATTCTTCGTCATTTTAACACGAAGATTGCCATTTTCTGTGGTTTTAACACGGAGAATGGCAGTTCCCGTTCATTTTAACATGGGAATGGCCATTCTCCGTCAACTCAACAAGGAGAATGGAATTAGTCTTTCAATTTAACACGAAGAATGGTCATTCTCGGTGATACTAATACGGAGAATGATCATTCTCCGTCAATATAACATGGAGAATGGCCATTCTCCTGCATTTTAACACGGAGAATGACTATACCTGTCATGCCCCGACCCGAAATCACCCGAATCATCGTCCTCGTAGGGGTGTGATGCCATACGAGCCTGGAGTTGCACTCGTGTAAGGCAAGATGACAAGTTCTCAAAATGGTTATCTTTAACTTGATATTAGCAAACGAAAGAAAACAGATTATACGAAACAATTCTCTTTATTGATAATGAACTGAGATTACAAAGGCTTTCAATAGTCCAACTGAATTTGCCAGATTGGCTACAACACTCAAGTTCTCTCTTGCCTACAAAGGATTTTACCATTCCATACATCATGCCTTCTATATCTCGGCCGCATCAATCCTGTTGCAAGTTCGAACGTTAATCAATCGCACGCTTCAAACGCTACGGCATTCCATGCCTCTGCACGATGAAGCAAAGCTTCACCACGAGCAATCTATTCCCTGCAACCTGCATGGAAGCTGGTGGAGGATCAGTACTTTCGTCCTTGCATGTACTGACGAAAAGACCAACTTTCTAAATCGATATTTTAGTCTTATGTTCAATCATGCAACTTAGCTTATGATCTTGCTATATTCTCCTTAGGGTCGATTTCATGGCATATTCGAAAGCGATAAAGCATGTTATCATGGCAAGCATGTTATTCAAATTGAATAGGCAAGCAGGCAAGCAATCTCATGTTTGTTTCATGGCATGACTTCTTACCAACATCGACGCACTCGCCTTTGCACCAACGCAAGGTGAATACGCCTATCATCCTTCCCTGTCATGTTATAAGTTCTCTCTATGCAGGATCTATGTGTGCAGGATATATGTGTACCCTGCACTTTCGACCCAGGATCTATCTATGCAGGATATATGTTTACCTTGCACTTTCGATCCAACGTTCCTTAACTATATGAAGGTCGTTGTCGTATCCGCGCCAGAATGGACTAAAGGCGTTTCTCTTTTTCTTTTCTTTCTTTCTTTTCTTTCTTGTATTGGGTAGCCTAGCACCTCTCGTAGTGGGTTTCTGTCCCAATTACGGAGACCTTCCATTGTATACCATCATTTGTGGCTTTTCACATCTCACTAAGCGGTCGCTAATCGTCTTACGGATGTGCGTCTCTCAAAGATTATATCCCTCCTAGGCCGAATGGTCCCAGTGCCCCGGTGCACCCGTTCGAAAGGAATGTTCTAGTGCACGAGAGATTATCACAATTTTTCTCAAGTCCATTCGACCATGCAATGCACTATTATTCAAACCACTACTAAAATATGCTATATTAGCGACGAAATTTAGCGACGGAACAAAATACCGTCGCCAAATATGTAATATAGCGACTCCCTTCTATTGACATCGCAAAACGTCACTGAATAGCGACGTTCGGTGACAGTCGATTAATTACGTCGTGGAATAGCGACGTTCAGCGACATATTATTAAAATATGTCGCCATATATTAAAATGGTTGCGATGTTTAGCGACGTCGACTGTTGACGTCACTAACTTTTTTTACTTAGGGCACAGTACTGTTTTCTTTTTCCCCCTCACTCAAAAACTCGAAAATTTCAGTATTCCCTCGAGCTCTCGGCCACTCCCTCCCTCCCGGTGACTCCCTCCCCCCCCCCCGGCGACCTCCTCCTCCTCGAGCTCCTCCTCCCCCAATTCGAGCTACTCCTCCTCTCCGGTAAACCCTAACCTAACTCCTCCTCCTCCTTCTCTCCCCCCCCCCCCCACACACACACGGACACACACAAAAGTGGTTAGAGGAACCACTTTTCCCTAATTTTTCTTTAGGAATTAGTTCCTTTTCTAAACATTTTCTTTGGTATTCAAATATAGGAAATGAATTACTTTCCTTTTCTAATGCCATGATTCCGTGAACCAAACATGGCCTTATAGTTTTTGAAGTAAAAAAAGGGTATTATCGACCAAACAAAATACTCAAATAATATTTCTATGCAAACAAAACTATTCTTAAAGGGACCTTGGGTTTTACTTTTCCACAATATTGGAAATATGAAACCTCTCATATTTTCCCCAATTCTATATATACATATACCAAACATAGGTAAGAAATCTAAAATCTATATTCAATCCTCCAAACTTTGAATCAAAGGCCCCCAAAGGGTTGAGCATTATATTACATGTATTATAACACATCTACCGCCGTAGCTAAGGATTCGGAAATTACTTTCAAATATGTTAATTATATGACATAATGTATCAAGTGATGTAGTCAGAATTTTCATCTAGAGATGTGATACAGATACGTCAGAACTATAAATTATGGGTCCGCAAAATAATGATACTTTGGCGGTCCTAGAATTGGACAAAATTTATGTTGTAGGATAAACTCGTCGTTGTGCATCAATGACGTAAGTCTCATCGCGATTCGAACAACACACGAAAAAATATTATAAAATTTTAAAAAATATCAATATGGTAGAATTTGACGGATACAAGCTAAATTCGTCGCGCACAGTCCATGAATTTGAGTACCTTATATTTTTATACGTCGAAAATGATCATATGCGCCTCTCGGTGCAATGGTTCGTGCCGGAATTGCCTGGATCAATGGGACAATACTCAACTTGGGATTTTAATTAAAACAAAAAAGTTTTAAATAGCTCACTTCGAATTTCAGGACGACTGGTCAAATTCGAAGAGTTTCAGGATGATTTATCAAATAAAAACATAACTGTTACCAAGGTCGAGGTACAATGTGCCTCGCAGAACTTTGGATAGCAATTGTGAAATAATATTCGCGCATAGTGAGGTTCTCACTCGCTGAATTTTTCTTTTGTGTGTCGTCTCTTTTTTCCTTCCTCCTTTTCTTTTGTGAGTGTGTAGTATAGGCTTGAGTATGTATCCAGAGGGTGTTCAGTCGAGTGACAGTCAATCTAGTATACTATTTATTTACCTCTATATCATACTAGGAGACTTATTTAGTACTAGTTGTGGTTGTACTTAGTTGATATTATATTTAAGTCTTGTCAATAATGTCTTTGACTTTGTCATGGGGTCTTAGATATCGGTTGTAGGTGACATTATACATTTATGGTCTGGCGATATCGAAACAAATCTAGTGTGTCTGAATGAGATATCGGTTGTAGGTGACATTATATTCATGGGGTCTTTGACTTTGTCATGGGGTCTTAGATATCGGTTGTAGGTGACATTATATTCAAGTCTTGAAAATTGATGTTAAGACAATTTTCAACTTAACCTTGGCGATATCGAAACGAATCTAGTATGTCTGAATGAGATTGGCATCAGTAAGAATCGATAGCGTATGTGTACACGTTGGATGCACAAGAACTTATGTACGATATATCATGGTTATTAGTAACTGTCCGCTACTAATGTATGTCCTATAATAAGACATAATATACGAATTTGTGCCTATTGGATAATGTGTGTCCATCTTTGCGGAATTATTTCCAAATGGATATGAATTACTACTTGCGGAATCGTTCATGGATGTACAATCGTTGTCCTGATGATATGTATGGTGTACTGGATGAATATATAGCGGGAGTAGAGCAGTTCCTGCAGTTTGCTAAGGCGTTCTCTCAGTACATGGACGGCACCAAAATTAAGTGTCCGTGTGTGAAATGTCATAACGTAAAATATTATCCAGAAGTGGAAGTGACACATCATTTGTACTCGAGGGGTTTCACGCCTAATTACTATCAGTGGACCGCACACGGAGAACTTGTGTCTTTAGCATCAGAGTCGGAGCCTTATGTTGAGCCGTATATGCATGCGGGACCTAATTTTGTTTCAGATAATCATGCATACGACGACGGGTGCGTGAACATGGTTTTCGACGCTGCGGGGCCTAGTTTCGTTCATGATGCAGCTGAGAAGGCACCGAATGTAGATGCTGCAAAGTTCATAGAGTTGCTGGAGAATGCAAGGACTCCATTCTATCCTGGTTGTGAGGATCATTCACCGTTGGAGGTGGTTACAAGACTGTTGAGCATTAAGTCAGATTTTAACATGTCGCAAGAATGCTACAACCGAGTGTTGGAGTTGATTATAGAGATCTTATCGGCGGGTGCTAAGTTACCTAAAGACTTCTATCGGTCTAAGAGGATGGTGAGATCGCTCTGGATGGGATACGAGAAAATCGATTCTTGTCGTAATGGGTGCATGCTGTACTACAAAGACGACAAGGACACAGATATGTGCAGATTTTGCGGTGCTGATCTCTATAAGATAACTAGTACAGGAAGGTCTACCGGTGCAAGAAGACCGACCGATTCAGTGTACTATTTGCCTTTAATGCCGCGGTTGCAAAGATTATTTATGGTGAAAGAGATGGCCGAAAATATGAGTTGGCACATGCGAGAACAGATTGAAAGAGTTTTGGATCACCCATCCGATGGAGAAGCATGGAAGCACTTTAATCGAGTGTATCCTGATTTTGCTTCAGATCCGCGTAATGTCAGGTTGGGGCTATCTTCTGACGGTTTTACTCCTTTTGGTCTTTTGGGATCCCAGTATTCGTGCTGGCCTGTGATTGTCACTCCGTATAACCTACTGCCTTGGATGTGCATGAAGACTCAGTACATGTTTCTAACCGTTATAATTCCAGGTCCGAACAATCCCAAGAGGAACATTGATGTGTACTTACAGCCTTTGATAGATGAGTTGAATCAGTTATGGAAAGTAGGCGCTAACACGTACAATGTTTCCAGGAAGCAGAATTTTCAGATGAAGGCAACCCTTATGTGGACCATCAACGACTTTCCGGCCTATGAAATGTTATCTGGATGGAGCACTCATGGCCGTCACTTATGTCCGTATTGCATGGACCGTACTAAGGCTTTCCGCTTGAAACACGGAGGAAAACCGTGCTTCTTTGATTGTCATCGGCAATTTCTGCCAAAAGATCATCCGTTCAGAAGGAACAGGAATGCATTCCGTGCCGGCGTTGTAGAGAAGGGTGATCCACTGCCAAGGTGGTGCGGAGCCACGATATGGGAGAAGGTTAGAGATTTTTCAAGTGCTATCGAAGATCCTACAACTGGGTACAAGTGCGACGGATTTGGTAGAGATCATAACTGGATAAAGAGGAGCATATTCTGGGATCTGCCATATTGGAGTACCAATCTGATCAGACATAATCTTGATGTCATACATATTACGAAGAATGTGTTTGATAACATAATTAATACTGTGATGGACGTAAAAGGAAAAACGAAAGACAATTCCAAGGCCAGGTTGGACTTAGAAAAAATATGCAAACGCCCTGCGTTACATTTGATAGAGGAGAATAGAAAACAGTTCCTGGCGAAGTCAATTTTCTCACAGGACAAGGAGGATAAAGTGAGACTTTGTCGGTGGATCCAGGGCCTAAAATTTTCAGACGGATATGTGTCAAATCTGAGAAGATGTATCGATCCGAAGGAAAATAAATTGACGGATATGAAGAGCCACGATTGTCACGTATTCATGGAGAGGTTAATTCCAATTGCATTTCGGGAATTCTTACCGCAGGCAGTTTGGGATCCATTGACGGAGCTTAGCATATTCTTCAGGGATCTTTGTTTTAAGAAATTGCTCGTAGATCGTCTAGAAAAGCAAGAGAAGGACATTACGGTAACACTGTACAAGCTAGAGAGGGTGTTTCCTCCTGGATTCTTCGACTCTATGGAGCATTTGCCGATTCATCTATCCTATGAGGTACGTGTTGGTGGACCCATCGAATATCGATGGATGTACCCGTTCGAGCGACATTTGAATTACCTAAAAAGAAAGATGAAAAATAAGGCACGGGTCGAGGGTTCTATTTGTGAAGCCTATGTTCTCGAGGAGATCATAAACTTTTGTTCGATGTATTTCAAGCCTCATGTTGCAACTAATAGAACGAGAGCTTCCAGAAACGACGACGGAGATCATGAATGTGATGATACAATACTAAATATATTTAATGCACCAGGAAAGCCATCGGGTAAAATGAAGAAGAGATATCTGAACGATGATGAGCTAAGGGCTGCTAAGGTGTATGTATTACTCAACTGTGACAATGATAAAGTAGAGAAACTAGAGGGGTAAGTAATTAATACGTCTACATTATTTTAATAGTGTTGATTATTATACTATTACATTAATTGAACGATATTGTTTTCAGCATATTTAATGATGATGTGAGGTCAGGTAGGCCACACATAACAGAAGAAGAACTAGAACAAGAAATGAGGCATTATTTTCCATCATGGTTGAGTGCATATGTAAGACTTGAGAACTCTCTAATTACCTTTCTGTATATGCACTTGAAAATGAGCTTAATTTATTTTTTCGTGGTATTTAGGTCGATCGTCCATACGCAAGACTTGAGAATGAGTCTATTAGAATGCTAGCCAAGGGACCAATTTATGCTACAAAAATATAGCCAAGCTACTGTGTTAATGGGTTTAGGTTCAAGTCAACAACTTGTCTGATCAGAGACAACTTTGTGGATCTCGATTCCACCAAAAACAGTTGTTTGTGCATCAGATCCTTGAACTACAAAGATGTTGATGCGGGCAACGATTTCTATGGCGTCCTACGGGAGATTGTGGAGCTGACATATAGTTATGGAATAGAGCCTGCTAAGATTGTGTTATTCATGTGTGATTGGTTCGATCCGATTGAAGGTCAAGGGTAGAAAGTAGACAAGCACAGTCTTGTGGATATAAACTATCGGCGTCGATATCAAGCCTATGAACCATTTGTCCTATCAAGTCAGGCTCAGCTCGTGTACTTCACAAGTTATCCTAAATGGGGAACAACAAGGTTGGACGGGTGGGCAGTATGCAAGACCAAAGCTAGAAATACCTTTGAGGTTGACGATATAGCTTATCAGGAGGATGAACTACCTCTTATAACAAATATTATAGAAGTGGACACGATGGAAGTTCCTCATTACACATCTAATTGTGTAGAAGAAGTAGAATTATCTTAAGAGGAAGATGCAGATTAAAGTGAAGATGTAGAGGAAGAAGAAGAAGAAGACGAAGAAGAAGAAGAAGAAGATGAGCTAAACGAACTAGATGAATTTTCAGAAGAGGATTAAATCTGTACGTTTGTTTTATCATCATATTTGATACTTTAGTGATACTTTTATCATATAAATCAGTGGCACTTTAGTGACACTTTTATCTGTGACTATGAGATTTTTAAAAATTCTGTGATGTCTATCATATAAATATATATATTTGTTTTATTGTCATATGTTATTATCAGGTATGACTAGAACCGGACGACGCAGAGGATATTATGTTAGGCAGTCCCATCTGCCTCGGGCTGGGGATGCAGATTCCGTACCCTCATCCTCATCTTCGAGTACGCCAGTGTACCGTTCTGTTCCCGATCCATTACCGGGACAGGGCAGTTCCAGCAGGTTGCCGACTCCTCCCTCGTCGTCCAGTATTCCAGATCCCGCGTCCAGCATTCCTTTCGCGTCCAGCATTCCTCCTACCGATGGCTCCATGGGGAGAGCCGACGACGAGCATATGGAGGACGGCGATCAGACTGATCCTGCCCAGCCAGGAGGTGAGAGCGACCCTCCATGCGCTCCCCCGGACGAGACGCGTATGGAGATTTGGACGGATAGGCCTACGAAGTAAGTTAATTAGTTAATATATTTTTCTTAAATGATTATATGTACATATATATTCATGAAATTTATTATTGTATAAATATCGGCCTCCTGCAGTACAGAGATAGCTGGGATTATTTCTGAGACAGAACTATGGTGGGCCTTGGATTAACTGCTCAGATGCTTCCGCGGATAGGCAGGCCTTTTGGTTGGCCTACTTCAAGGTAAAAAAATTATTTATTTTTAAATTTTAATAATCATTTGTGTATATTATATAACTTTTCTATTTTACTTCTTGTAGAGGACCTATTTCTATCCACCACACCGGGCGGCGAAGATCGAGGCCAATTTTTTGCCGTCGCAGGCAAGCTCATCCGTGATGCGATCCACGACCAGAAGTCTCGTGATCGCTCTGGAAAGCCGATCCATGGTTGGATCACGCCAGAGCAGTGGACTACGATGAAGGCTAGATTCGCCGAGGCCAGGCACCAGGAGCGGTCTAATAAGGCCAAGGTGGCGCGATCGAGTGCCAGTAAGTGGTGTGGTGGCTCCATTCTGATGACGGAGCATTTTCGTTGTCTGGTACGTTTGCTATGACGGACGTCATTTTATATATAGTTGGATAGAATATTTAATACTAATAATAGATAATATATTTTAACAGGTAAAAAAGGGTGAGGATCACAACATGGTGACCGTCTTCCTGGTCACCTATCGGAGGGCTGGGAAGTTTATTGATGAGAGGGCGACACAGGCATATGTACGTTCTATTCTTTATATTAATTTACTATAATTTAGAAAACAGGAAAATAGATATCAATATAGACTTTTGTAAACACTTATATGTTAGCAAACATTGTTCTAGGCCGAGTTTGTTCCGCTACAAGAGGAGGCGGCTGCTGCTGCTAGTGCGCCAGCAGAGGGAGGGGCTGGTACTTCCTCCCAGCCGCCTACAGCTCCATCGTCGGATGACCTCTGGATAACCATCGTTGGCGGTCTTCAGAAGGGTACGTACTACGGTACGGGATCCTGCGGCGCCTATTTGGCTTCAGAGTCATCCCGGGCCCCCTCTGTTAGTGTGCAGTCTCCAGCTTTGCAGGCGTCATCACGAGCTCAGGATATTCGTCGTCAGATCGACGAGCTGCGTCGCGAGTTGCAACAGCAGATTTCTGATCACCTTACCGCAGAGCGACGATCCGACCCTCCGATGATCACCGGACGATTTGATGCGGTCGAGCACATTATACAGGAGCTGATGAGTCTACAGCAGGCTACAGCTGCTAGCTTGCACATGCTCACCGAGTTTACGCAGCACACAGAGCGTAGACAGGTCGAGCTGGAGGGATCGCAGAGGACCATGTCTGCCTCACTCACTCACTCAGGTGTCGGCTTTGATTGAGGAGAGTACTCAGAGGATGGTGAGTACCCATACTGCGCATGGTGAGCGACTGCGAGAGCTGGAGCAGATATGTCCTCCCTGTCCATCGACGGCACCGACTCCAGACATTGCACTGCCTCCTACTGCCCCTACGGTGCAGCTCACAGAGGAGCAGTATGAGTACATGCTATCCCAGATGCACGACATGGGTCCTCAGTGATCCAGTAGATTTTTTATCATCTTTGTATGTATTGGCCCTATGGGCCCATTGACCGTTCTGTACACTGATTTTCATTATTATTTGACTCTGTTGGACATGTATGTTTGTTGGACATGTATATTTGTGATATTTAATTTGTTGGTATTTTTATTGAGTACATGTATGATATTTAGTTGTAGACTGTTATGATGGGAGACTGTTATTCATCTATTAGTTGTAGACTGTTATAATGGAAGACTGTTAATTATATATGATGATATCTGCGACGGGGATGACAAATATTCCTACGCTGGATTATAAGCGATGATCTGATATACAAATGAGGTGCTGCCCAAATTTTAAAAAAAATATAATGTATATTTTTGTGATGATGTGTGTCTGTGTTTACAGTGTATGTGAAATACAGTGTTCGAAACCATCAATAGTTTCGATTACTGTTGTATATTTTATCTTGGACAGAAAGAGCAACTGTTCAGGGTGTACTTCTGAGAGCTTCATTTTCATATCCTTCACTCTCTCGGGACGTCGTACAGGATCCCGAGAAGGACGTGAAGAGGAAGCTCTGAGAAGTGCACCCTGAACTGTTGCTCTTTCTATCCAAGATAAAATATAGAACAGTAAGCGAAACTGTCGATGGTTCGAACACTGCACTTCACACACACTGTAAACACAGACACACAGCATAACAAAAATACATATTATATTTTTTTAAATTTTTTTTAGTATTTTGCGACGAATAGCGATGGATCTGCGACGTATAGCGACGTATGGGGACGTCGCTATACGTCACTAATTAGCGCCATTACGTCGCTGTACGTCGCTACTATGCTGACGTGGCAGACATGCCATGTCATCACATAAATAGAAATAAACGTCGCTAAGTAGTCGCACTACGTCGCTAATTTTGCGACGTAATGTTTTTGTCGCTCTACGTCACTAACTTTGCGACGACCCAGCGACACGGCAGTGACGTCGCAAACAGCGACGTAGAGCGACGAATTTGTCATCTGCGACTAGCTTCAAAACGACCTTCATTTTCCATCGCTAAAGTCGTCGCTAATTACGATTAGCGACATATTTTCCATAATTAGCGACATATCTGGACGTCGCTAATCTGCCTTGTTTTAGTAGTGAACAAACAAACAGTCTTGAGTCTGAGACTCAGACTTATCATCTCGTATTTCTTATATTAACTTTTTATGTTTTCACATTTCATACTTTATTTCAATGTTCAATGGCATCATGCCTCAACTCAATGTTCGTCAACTGAACGATCCGAAGGTCCCGAACACCTTTCGAGGCATCATGCCACGTTTGACAGTTCTGTCACCTACATGCCACAACTGTTCTCTTCACAACGAAGCCACCCTTTATGATTCTCGTGCACGTAGGCACACTTTGACGCGACTGTTCTTATTTCTGCGAGTCGTACATGCGATTCACACCTCGATACCATAATTCCATGTTCTTAGCCTTAATGTACCATGTTTATGGCTTGCACTCTAGGGCGCTCGCCTTCAAAATCATTCAATGTGCTAGCCTTTCTAACTTATATGCGAAGGCACGGAATGGCTCGTTCACGAAGGCACTCACCGAATACAGTTATTCTTTGTTCTTACGACTTGCGCACCGAGGCGCTCGCCTTTGCGATATCCAATGTTCCATAGCGACTCATGCATTTGATGTACATTTTATTTCAATTGTTCTAACTAGTGTTCGACACACACTATTATTTATCTTCCGATCGGACCGCGTTCGTGGAGTCGATAGATTAACTTAGCATACAATGATACGTTCTAACTTAGACATGAAGGAGTAAAAAGAAGAGTCAGTCCTCCCACCGTAAACCGAAATGCCTTGTTGTTTGCCGATCCGATGAGGCTTGATTTTATATCTTTATTGTATGGCCAAATCTTCTGACTAGTCATTCGAACACTTCTTGTTTTATTGAACTCCTCGATCGATTTTAGCCTACCGTGCCCAAGTCCCAGCCCGTTGCGAGGCGGTGATTTGGGTTTTGTAGACCCATTGCGAATGAGGCAAAATATCGGCCTTTAATATTTCAGCGTAAATGGATAGCCTTCACATGAAACCAACTAAAATCAATACCTGCATCGATTCGAACTTGCGCCTTGGGTAGATTCGATTTCTTAGAATCTTCGAGCTGACTCAACGTACTTATCCTTCGGGGCGATGCAGCGCTTTGCATCGATTCAACTCGATGCATTTCTTTGGGACAATGCAATTCTTCGCATCGACTTAGTTTGATGCATTGCTCGGGACAACGTAACTCTTGTATCGATTCGCATCGATACATTTCATTCGGTCAATGCGACTCTTTGAGTCAATGTCTCAGCGTAATGCGCCGTACGGAACGGGGCATTACAGAATATACCACTGAAAATAAGGTTTGTCCTCGAACAAAAACCAACACTCCGATTAAGTGTTTTATAGATCGTTTCATGATCTCTTCCAACTATCGTTGTTCCATTTCAAACACTCGTGCAAGCTTTCATTAACATTTTAAAGTCTTTCCTGCAACTCGATTTGAATTTTTGTATACAACTCGATTTAGATCTGTACCTATATTCAAGGCGTCCCAAAGATATACGTATTTTGACCAAGTCCAGTGATAGCAAATTGAAACAAAGCTGACAAATAATTTCAATCCTATGCTTGCCATCTCGTACTCCCTATCAGACTTATCTTTAGTAACTGTTCTTGAAATTTTATCGCATACGTATATTCGATACATACGTGATTCATTCAATAAAGTCACTACATGCGACGCAATTCAAAAATCATATTTCTCGTTTCGTATAGACTATCAATCCTATACGTTGCGTCGAGCCATCGCACATCCGATCGCGACGATCCTTCGCAACACCTTGCGTTAGAATTTGCCATCCAATTATTTTCGAAGTCTTGCTATGCAACTTATCTCGATAAGACTTCCTTAGTTGACTTGTAAATGCATCAACATTCAGGACTACCCCGCTAGGTTACTTACCTAGACACCGTGCTTAAATTCTTCCGACGTAATTTTAAATTGACATTGCACAAAGGCCACAATCTATCCGACACAAAAGTTTACATCGAGGCGAAGGTGCTCAAAGCAACAATCGTATTGACTCAAAGTCTCTACGATGCATCTTACGTTCGATTCCTAACGAGTAGGAATTCACTAGCCAAATTTCCTACTTATCCGTCTCGCAACATCGAATATAAGTTCGATTAACACAAGCTCAATTGCAAAATAAATCCAAATCTAACGACATAACTCGTAAGTTATTCTCTTACCACTCACGCTCGTGCATAGCAGGATTCTCAAAATCACCTAGATTTATCATCAACATACACTACATTATATTTGTTATCTATACAAATTTCATATGCGATATCGCATGGGTCATCTTATGGTCTGCAACAATCAATTTGATTTGGTGGTCAAGTTTTCTAGGGTCAGCTGCCCCGAAGCTATGCTCGATAATTGTAGATCATTAACGAAGGATAGTTTACTATGAACCATGCTATATCATATTTCAGAGCCAAATCATGTTCTGACGATTTCTATGTGACTATCCAATTTCGGACAAAACTATTGCTATCGGTGCACTGATGTGCAACTATCCTCCGAGTAAAGTCATGTACTACCGTCGATGATTCTGCAATTCATGAAACATCTACTCGCATTGAATTTGAGACTATCTTATTTGCGATCGACACACGAGATGCTATACACATCGAACAATCACCGATAACTTATAGTCTCGTTTTGATCAATCACAAAGTTCATGATCAACCAGTTCATTCTTCTCGTATTGTTATTTACAAAATTTTGATAGCGCGAGGCTCACTACATTTTGTATTCTCACATCGTGCTTACATTTCCTTACGTATCGATCTCGATACGTCGTATCAATTTCGATAGCGTAAGGGTCAACTTTGATTCTGTTTCAACATTGACAACTTGCATTGCATACGTCCAAGTTCTCCACAAATATTTCCGTACGTCTTGAATCGTTTCTCGATTCGTTGCATTTCGTTATACTTCGATCGCGTAACCAAGTTACCGATTTTCTGACGTCGTGCCCTCGAGTCATGTAATCGTGCCCTCTAAGTTTCATATGATTTCGTCGTGCTCACAGTGAGTCTCGTCTCGACATAACCTACTATCTTTCTTAGGTGCGGCTATTCGAATCAACCAATATTTTTATCAAAATCGCAAGTCGTACGATTCGATTACACTTGCATCGGCTAACATTTCTATTAAGATCGCAAGTCATGCGATTCGATTACCATTCGCGTATTCTAACATTTTTGTCGAGATCACAAGTCGTGCGATTCGATTATAATTTGTATCGTCCAATATTTCTATCGAGATCGTAAGTCGTGCGACTCGTTTGTAAGTTCAAGTTTTTCTTTCCCGTCGATCCGATTATTGCTTCAAGGAATAATCGTTTTGTTAGTCTCGGTCGTCCGACCGACTTATAATTTTTGTTCGACATATCATTCATTGATACGAGTCCCGTCTTATCGTTCCAAGCGATTATCGAAAAATACTTGCATCAATATACCGTCATACAAATTTTCAATCGAGTCTCGGTACTCTCCCGTCCGTTGCGAACAAACCTTCTGCAATTCTCACAATGCGTCGATGCAATTCATCGCACAAGTGGTATATCATATACTACTCAGAATCGAGTCATTCATCGCATACGTGGTATGGCATATACCACTCAAAAATTAAGTCATTTCCCTCGCATCATACTCGGTATGAACTAACAATCTCTTCTGACTCACATTTTTTGCAATGATCGTGCTTGATCACAACCGTAACTTCGATTAATCAAAATTCGAAACAATTCAGCTAATGTGTACATTCACTAATACAAGTTCAAGTTTGGTGCGCTACCGAACGATTCGTTTCTATCGATTTATAACTTTTTGTTTTCTTCCGTTGCATCTCGTGCAACGATTCATTTTTGATATTCATTGCACCTCATGCAACAATTTATTTTTGACTTCTGTTGCACCTTGTGCAACAATTTATTCCTGACATTCAAAGTCAATGCTCAAATCCGTTCAACACATTCGATATTGACTTATCACTTTCATTGCAACGCACATTCACAATCAACTCGTTGCACTTCCTGCAATGCATTATTTAAGTTTTCGCATTGGTGCAAACAATATTCACAACCCATTGCACTTCATGCATCATTTCATTTCTAATTCAACATGTTACATTGCAATAACAACATCTTAAATTGTATTTCACAATTTTTTGCATTTGCATCAGCTAATATTTTACGGCTCGTTGCATTCAATACAACGAAACGTTTCACGACTTTTTCAGCAACATCATGTAAATTCGAAGTACTTGCGGCAACGTTACCCGTCTTTGTATTAGACTTATTTTATAGAACATCCAGTACGGCATCGAGTAGAGTCAAGAGTGATTCGATTGGTGGTGGGCAACTCTTTGGAATTGAAACAAAGCAAACGTCCTGAGAAAATTACGCCTAGAGCTCTGATACCAATCTGTCACGCCCCGACCCAGAATCACCCGAATCATCATCCTCGCAGGAGGCGTGATGCAGCACGAGCCTGGGGTTGCGCTCGAGCAAGGAGAGATGACAAGTTCTCAAAATATTTATCTTTAATTTGATATTAGCAAACGAAAGAAAACAAATTATACGAAACAATTCTCTTTATTGATAATGAACTGAGATTACAAAGGCTTTCAATAGCCCAACTAAATTTGCTAGATTGGCTACAACACTCAAGTTCTCTCTTGCCCACAAAGGATTTCACCGTTCCATACATCATGCCTTCTATATCTCGGCCGCATCAATCCTATTGCAAGTTCGAGCTTCAATCGATTGTACGCTTCAAACGCTACGACATTCCATGCCTCTACACGATCAAGCGAAGCTTCGTCGCGAGCAATCCATTCCCTACATCCTGCATGGAAGCTGGTGGGGGATCAGTATGTTCGTCCTCGCATGTACTGACGAAAATACCAACTTTCTAAACCGATATTTTAGTATTTATGTTCAATTATGCAACGTAGCTTATGATCTTGCTATATTCTCCTTAGGGTCGATTTCATGGCTTATTCGAAGCGATAAAGCATGTTATCATGGAAAGCATGTTATTCGAATTGAATAGGCAAGCAGGTAAGCAATCTCGTGTTTGTTCCGTGGCACGACTTCTTACCAACGTCGACGCACTCGTCCTTACACCGATGCAAGGTTAATACGCCTATCATCCTTTCATGTCTTGTTATAAGTGCTCTATATGCAGGATTTATGTGTGCAGGATATATGTGTACCCTGCACTTTCGACCCATGATCTATGTGTGTAGGATATATGTGTACCCTGTACTTTCGACCCAGGATCTATCCGCGCCAGAATGGACTAAAGACGTTTCTCTTTTTCTTTTCTCTCTTTCATTTCTTTCTTTTATTTCTCTTTCTTTTCTTTCTTGAATTGGGTAGCCCGGTGCCTCTCGTAGTGGGTTCCTGTCCCAATTACGGAGACCTTCCGTTGCATACCATCATTTGCAGCTTTACGAATCTCGCTAAGCAGTCGCTAATCGTCTTACGGATGTGTGCCTCTCAAAGATTATCTCCCTCCTAGGCCGAACGGTCCCGGTGCCCCGGCACACCCGTTCGGAGGGAACGTTCCCGTGCATGGGATATTATCGTAATTTTCCTCAAGTCCATTCGACCATGCAACGCACTATTATTCAAAGAACCAAATATAGTCTTTAGTCCGAGACTCAGACTTTATCATCTCGTATTTCTTCTATTAACTTTCTATGTTCTCACATTTCATACTTCGTTTCAATGTTCAACGGCATTATGCCTCAACTCAATGTTCGTCAACCGAACGACCCGAAGGTCCCGAACACCTTTCGAGACATCATGCCACAACTGTTCTCTTCGCAACGAATCCATCTTTATGATTCTCGTGCACGTAGGTATGCTTTGACGTGATTGTTCTCATTTCTTCAAGTCGTGCATGCGATGCATGCCTCGATACCCTAATTCCATGTTCTTAGCCTTAATGTAGCATGTTCGTGGCTTGCACTCTAGGGTGCTCGCCTTCAAAATCTTTCAATGTGCTAGCCTTTCTAACTCGTGCGGGAAGATACAGAATGGCTCGATCACTAAGGCACTCGCCGAATACAGTTATCCCATGTTCATGCGACTTACGCACTGAGACGCTCGCCTTTGCGATATCCAATTTTCTATAGCGACTCGTGGATTTGATGAACGTTTCATTTCAATTGTTCTAACTAGTGTTCGACACACACTATGATTTGTCTTCCGATCGGACCAAGGCTGTGGCGTCGATAGGTTAACTTGGCATACAATAATACATTCTGACTTAGACATGAAGGAGTAAAAAGAAGAGTCAGTCCTCCCACCTTAAACCGATACGCCTTGTTGTTTGCCGAGCCGATGCGGCTTGATTTCGTATCTTGTTGCACGGCCAACCGTGTCCAAGTCCCAGCCCGTTGCGAGGCGGGTGATTTGGGTTTTGCGGATCCGTTGCAAATGAGGCAAAATATCGACCTCTAATATTTTAGCATAAATGCATAGCCTGCACATGAAACCAACTAAAATCAAGACTTGTATCGATTCGGAATTGCAGCTTGGGTAGATTCGATTTCTTAGAATCTTCGAGCCGACTCAACGTACTTATCCTTTGGGGCGATGCAACGCTTCGCATCGATTCAACTCGATGCATTTCTTTGGGAAAATGCAACTCTTTGCATCGACTTAGTTTAATGCATTGCTCGGGACAACGTAACTCTCTTATCGATTCGCTTCGATACATTTCATTGGGTCAATGCGACTCTTTGAGTCAACGTCTTAGCGTAATACACCGTGCAGAGCGGGGCATTACAATACCCCTCCGTTGTATTAAGACGGAGAATGACAATTTCCCTCCGTTGTCTTAACAGAATCATGAACACAACTTATAGTTATACCTTCTTTTTGCCCTCCTTCTTGATTACTAGCCTCTGGCTCATGTGCAACCATCTTAAATCTCTTCACAACAGCTCTCTCTCTCTCTCTTCTTGCATATCTATATCTTCTCCCTCTTCTCTAACTAGGGTTCTATTTGATGCTGATGTTTGCGACATGGTGTGAAGATTGCGAATGGAGAGTCACTGACGAGTTTTTCAAATAGGGTATGAAGGTTTTGGAGGATAAAACCTAGATACAAAAAGGAGCAGCGTATGGAAGAAGAGGAAGAATAGAACTTTTTGGTTTTGAAGAGTAGGTTTCATGAGTGGTTTAAAAAAATTAGAAGGGCAATAAGGTCATGCCGCACCCTATTATATATTTTTAGCTAATTCTGGGCACGCGATGAAATGTTATTTTATGGTGGATTTTTTCATAAAACTTTTGCAGTTTTTGGGTATTTTATAAAATTTCTCTTGTCAATAACTTGAGAATTTTTCTCGATACATGCTTAGTCAGAAATCACTTTAGCAAGAAGAAAGGGTATACCCATAGGGTCAGAGGCATAAATCACTTTCGCACGAAGAAAGGGTACACCCATAGGGTCATAGGCACAGGTTAGGATATTTTAGGATTATATGGCAGCAAGATTATGAAACAAATAATTAAACATTTTGATATTATTTTAATCCTACCTTTTAAGAACATTATAACTCAACAAAACAAATGAACATAATACATTAGATAAAAAAAGAAAAAAATTCATCGTCTTTTATATTAAATCATTATAGTTTGGACTCCTTTCTGCCTAATTATATTGTTGCGCAACTTGGATAGTTCTTCATTGTGCTCTGAAATTGCAATCCATTCAGCAGCTTTGTGCCTTTCCATTTCCGAATCAAACTGCATATAACAAACATAACATCAAAAATATTGCTCTAAAAAGTGTAAGTTTTTAACGACATATTTTCAGACTTACATTGAGAGAACGGAAGTCCAGACTACATCCGTTTTTCATGAAAACAGTTACAAAATCCCACAATCAAATGTATTTCCTTGACGGGGAACATAAGGACGACATTTTATGGCAAAAGTAGAAAAGTTGAACCTAGCATCTCTCAACTTCAAAATCTCTTCTTCGAGAAAGAGATCCAAATTTAACAGCTACAATTACCAGAATACAATATGTATTAGTATGCCGCGAATCATGTACGCAATTCATAAAAATTGATGAATATGAGCTTACTATTTCTTTTATGATTGATTTGTTTTGAATCGGCTCATCTGTAGATGCAAGTGTGTTCCAAATTTCAACAGTCGTTGTTTTAACCATAACTCTTGCAAGAGTATAGTGGTCAGACAAAAGAATAGGTATGTATATCTGAATCTGGATTAGTTAGGTAAAACAAATTAGTAAATTTTCAGAAAATTAGGATTAATATTTAAAAAGAAATACATTAATACCTCGTTACAAATGCTTAAAGATCTCATATAATCCTAAAAATATTTGTACTTCTTCCATATTTCATGAAGTTGTTTGTCAGATGGAGGTAACATTGCTCTCTACATACACATCAATTAATATATTACGAAGGAAAAACAAACAAGAAAATTGTTAATGCATAATCATTGTAGAATAAAATGCTCACTCACCGTTAACCTTATTGGCAAATATCATACATTAGCTTTATTAAAAGTTCTTTTCTGTTCCTCCGCGGTGAAAAGAGCAGAGACAAGGGTTACAATATGAGTATCTCATTAAAAATATCAGCGATGGAATCGAAGTAAACATAGATGGCATCTAAGAAAAAATATACTATCTATACATACCCATCTTTAATTCTCCTTTCTGGAGCTAAGGACTTCATCTCAGCCCGAGACACATAGATTTTGTTACAAGATGATAGTAATTCACTAAGAAAAGAAACGAATAGATTAGGAAAAAAACTGTTGGAATGAAATGTAAACTCGAAGAAATACTCGAAGAATTACTTACTTGTCAGGTCTATCATCCGCAAAAATATAGTCGTAAAAACTCGAAGAAATACTAGTACACTGGCTAGGCTTTGAGGTTGAAGTTCTTGTTAAACTTTTCAAAGGTGTGACCGGATATAAATTTTCTCGCATTCTTTTCGAAGAACTGCTAAAGTCAGTTTCTTCTAGAGGATACATATCGAGAATTCGGTCCAATAATTTATCATGTTTCTTTAGCCGCCGTCCTCCTCATCGGAAGATTCAACGAAAACCTCCTCCACATTATTAATTACTCCAGATGAAGATGCCTTCTTCAAAGCTGAAGATTCTTCCATCTTTTTCAAATGCTAAGATATATTCATTTGTTCAATTTCGGTTGAACCATCGAAATAAGTTGATCTGAAATCTTCGACAGTTGTTCTTCAAACATGCGCATCATACGCGGAATGAAGGTTTCATTAGAAGCTAGCATCCAATCTTGTTACGCCCCAGTTCAAAAATATATAGAAACCTGAGCGTGACCATGCCAGCTAATACGATCTAGGATAAGTTCCCAATTTAATGGACTTAATCCTGGACGTGCTCCACGGTAAAAGGGTAACTAAGAGTAACTGATCATCTACATCTCAATCCACAGTAATGAAATAAATACCAAGAATGAACATAATATATTAAAGTTGGCCATCCAGTAATGTAACATGTTCGAACAAGCTCGAGAAGGAATAAGCTTGGTAATAATAGGCTACATAGCAGTATGAAACAAATATAGGTGAGGATATAAGCTGGAAAGAATAAATAGAATATGCCATAACACAATATAAATATATACCTGAGTCCTCGGTGCATTATGCAGCACCCGCCAGCTATTCTGTACTAACCGCTCAGCTAATACCTGGAGAGATCACCAGGTCCTCAGAGGGACATAACAAGATACAGATATACATGCCATAATGTGAACTGAATATAAATAGACAACCTGAATCATAACCTGGCCCAATATCTAGTCATCGATCAATAAACCATACCTCTGACCAATCCTGATCAGTGGGAGGCATACCAGTCCATGATGAGATATTGTTCCATAATACGGTCCAACATGGGTATACGAACTAACCAGTCTATGTGAATGCATGTTAAAGACAACTTTGGAACGTATGGGTAGGTGAATAATAATTTCGTCGAAGCACATGCCGAAGTCGGATCACGAGCCAAAGTATTTGCGTCGGAATACGGGCCGAGCGTCGGATCACGAGCCGATTAGCACAATACTAGCGTACCTCCCGACCGAACCTAGCGCGCAGCTAGTGGCCGTTATCGGATATACCCACTAGTAAGGGCCCATGCCCATAACCGGGCCACCACTGAGGCTAACATAAAATAATGTAACTGTCTATCCCATACGCCTGCTGGTTGTCTTCCCCGTCCCAGGAAATGTACAAGTCGTATCCATGACTCAGACAATCGATATCTCAATGTGAGTCTCTAATCTAGACACCATCTAACTCTATATGTACCGACACACGAACCGCTCGCACCGATGATCAGTCGAATGCGAAAGTTCGTGCCAACACAATGACTCTCACCCAAGGTGACGTGTAATGTCTCGTGTCAAGTCATGAAGTTATCCGGGATAACTTCACCATGTCGGGTATGTCTACTAACTCTAACTCACACACGCACACACCCATAACATCGATGCCATCATCGGTAACACCCAATTCATCCTTGGATACACACTACCAGTGTCATCAACTAACAGTACAAGGATAGATATGAGTAATATAAATAGTACAAGTATGGCTAGGTATCTTGTCTAGGGTAAAGCAGTGGGCCGATGAGGTCCTGCAGACAAGTCGCCAAGTCTAAGAAAGGTAGCAACATAGGGGTCTCCACGAACGTCGTCTAATGCTGAAACAAACATCACCAATGTTCTCAGAATAAATAAAATAGCTGGAATAGACTATCCATTAGTCCAATTCAGGACACAGGGGTAAAATGGTCATTCGGATCAAGATATAATCCACCGTTGGACCCACCTTGCACCGAAAAACTTGTCAAGATCAAGGTCATCAAAATGTGGCAAACTATATGTCCCCGAGTCCATAATGATGATATATAAACCCAACGGTATGTCCGGAAGTGGATTCCGATAAGCTGATCACCAGAATTGTAGGGCTCGTCTTGCACCGAAATGCGTGTCAGTACCCACGTCCTCCAAATCAAGCAAATTATATATAAATTCGTGACAGAATGATGCCAGGAGTCTACTGGTGGTGTCAGAATTAGAATCCGGAGTCCCGGGTTCAAAATTAGAATTTAACAAGTTGGAAATTATAAATTCGGCCGGCCAACTTTGGCGTCGAGTTCAACCAATCAAACAAGCTCACAATGAAATAAAACTTAAGGGGCAGGAAGAGGTTTATACCAGCTGTTCATAGAAACTATTGGCATATCAAACGGAGATGCAACGGCGAAGTAAAAGTCCACGAAGTTGACTCCATAAAACTGTCAAAAATGAACACAATTATTGGGGAACTTGGTGGCCAATTTTGACATATCAAATGGAAGAATTAACAGCTAAAACTTTAGGGGGAGTTATAGCTATATACCGAGATAGTAACGGAGGAAGTAGTACAGCGATCCAACGGTCAGAAGGCCCAGAAAACACGTACAAAGTTGTTGCGATGAGGCACATTCAGAGTTCAAACCAGTGCGCGTCACGACGGAAGTTCGTACGAAACGCACGAATCGCCCATGTCGTGCGTCGGGGAGGCAGGTGGATGCCACAGGGGGGTTCGTCGGTGGTGAGCTCGACCGAGGGAAGGGCCACGGCTGTCGTACGGTGGCCGTCGGTGCTGCTACGGCCGCTGCTGGCTACTGCGCTGCTCGTGCTGCAGCTGCTGTTGCTCGCTGCTGCACTGCTCGTGCATCTGCTGTTGCGGTTCATGCTCGGCCATGGGTGGCCAAGCTCCAGCCAAGGAGGAAGGAGGTGGAGGCCGAGGAGGAGAGGAGAATGTGAGGGTGGTGGTGGTGTGTGGTGGTTGATGGTGGTGGTGTTGTCGGGTTATAGGGGGAGAGGAAGAGTGTGGTGAGGGAGAGGGTAGTAGGTAGTATGGGGTGGTGTACGTGAGTTAGAGGGAGAGAGAGGGAGAGTATGGTGAGGTGTGGGGGGAGTGAGTGTAAGGAGAGGTGAGGGGTGAGTGAGAGAGAAATAATTATATATATATATTATATATAATATATATAATATATTATAATATATATATATATATATATATATATACATATATATATATATATTTTTTTTTATATACATATATATATATATATATATATATAGATTATATATATATATATATTTTTTTGTTTTTTTAGAGGGAGAGAGAGGGAGAGTATGGTGAGGTGTGGGGGGAGTGAGTGTAAGGAGAGGTGAGGGGTGAGTGAGAGAGAATATATATATATATATATATATATGTATGTATATATATATATATATATATATATATATATATATATATATATATATTATATATAATATATTTTGTTTTTTTTTAATGAAACATTTTATGAATCATAAAGGGGCTCAAATGAGAGTACGTGTGCCAGGATTCCACACACAAAACAATCCTGGAAAGACAAGTAGGAAATGCAAAAAAGTAAATTTCGAAATTCCAAAAAAATTTCGAAATGGGAAATCATATGGCATAGAGCCCTAGTAGTAGTGGTTCGAACCTTGAAATTTCAAACTGTGGGCTCACAGCCCTAAGATTTTTTTTTTTTTTGGGGGGGGGGGGCGGGTAAGGGAAAATCGAATTTGAAAGGAGATTCAAAATTCGAACCGGCTGCCATCAGCGCAGGGCCCGAGGGTCGCACGCGGGGCCGAGGGTGGGAGGCCCACGTGGGACATCCCACTGCCCGAGACCGAGCGGGACACCCGATGGCGGAGGCCCGAGGGCGACCGCACTCCACCCGAGGCGGGTGGCCCGAGGGAGGGAGGGGGAGGGCTCACAGCGCGGACGCCCAGCCCGGCGAGGGAGGGGCGCGGGCGGGGGGGCACCGGAGAGGGGGGGTAGGTAGGGGCGGCGGGGCCTCGGAGCGAACGAGGCGGCGAGAGGACCCACGGCGCGGATGGAGGGGTAGCAAGCGCGAATCGAGAGGGTGAGGATGGCTTGACGATTGAGGGAAGCTCCGGCGGAGGCCGGCCGGAGGGAAGAACCGACGGGAGGGGAGGGGCCGGGGACGACTGGGCAAGCAGCCGCTGACGACCACGACGATCGCAGAAAAACCACAGCGGGGCCAGCGAGCGGGGCCAAGAGAGAGGGGGGGGAGGGGCGGGGGAAAGCGCCGCGGTAGGAGTAGCTCCGGAGCGCGTAACGGTGGGAGGACGAGGCCGTTAGCGCCGCAGAGCCGAGGAGTACGTCGGACGGGGGGAGCTCGCCGAAGGCCACGACGAGGGGGGCGGGGGGGGGACCCACCACGGGACCGTCGACCGACGCCGACGAGGATGCTGGGACGGTGGAGATGGCACCGGAGTGCCACTGCACGGAGGGTCTTGGCGCGGCCACGACGCCCAAGGGGGGCAGCGGCCGCCAGAGGGAGGTCCGATGGGCAGGCGGGGCGGGAGGCGGGAGGCGCTCCAAAGCGCCGGAGGCCGGGAGGAGCGAGGGGGACGGCCATTGGAGAGAGGGGATCGCGGGTGGAGGCACCGCCACGGGAGGAGGAGCTGCTTGGGGTGCG
>JANAVB010044814.1:9387800-9437604 GCA_029216955.1 Iris pallida | reverse complement strand
CAAGAAAACTATTGTATATATAAAAAACAGTACAAAAAGTGAGGAAGATAGAAAGATAAATAAATTTCGAGACTGGCAAAGAACTTACTAGCCGTTTGAAGGTTTCATGAAATGTTTCATGATTAACATTAAGAAACTCTATAAGAGTTTAATTCTGCTGGTACTCCTCCTTGTTCGAGGAGGGCTCGACGAAGTCCCGCCGCGAACCGAAACTTCTTCTTCTTTCCTTCTTCATCTCCGTTTCTCCTTCCACCACCACTACCATGGCCTGTAGCTTTGTAACCAAAATATTAAATGTTAGATGAAACAAAAAATAAATTACGAAAAAATTACTAAATCAAAATCAAACATAACACATATTCATAGAAAACATGAGACTAAAGATAAAAATATTACAAAAGCAACACCACAATTTTACAACACTAAGCAGACTCTGCTAAGCATAACTAAAATTTGGGATGTGCCCTCCTTGAATTTAATTACACAGAAAGATTTGAGAAACGAGCTTTTACCGGCTTTCTACCCCTCTTCTTCCTCTGAATTCTTTCTTTACTATTATCCACATTGGCTACAGGATCTTCGTCCATGTCGTCGTCGGTGTCATCAACTAGATTTCCACCGGCTATCGGAGCATCGATGGTGTCGTAGTTGCACAAAATATTAAATTGGATGGGCAAAAGAGAAAGTAAATATGAGTTAATTTAGGGTGTTTATTGAAACAATTGCATGAAATAACCTGCTATAGAAAGTTAAGAAGAGGTCAAAAGTCAAAAGTAGAATTAAATGATGTCTCCTACGTTATTTAATCTAAATTTAATATGAACCATTGGATCAACATCCAATGGTTCAGATTTGTGATGTATCGATACATCCCAAAAGGGTAGATGTATTGTAGAATTTTCCATATATATATATATAATATATATATATATATATATATATATATATATATATATATATATATATATGGAATATATATATATATATATATGGAATATATATATATATATATGGAATATATATATATATATATATATATATTTTTTCCATATATATATATTTCCAAAAAATATATATATAATTCCCGAGATGAGGAATGTCAGTCCCTGGTGGAATATACTCAACGGATAGTGGAGGGATGGCAAGCGCGGACTTTATCGTTCGCGGGTCGTATTGAACTGATTCGGTCAGTTATCACAGCCATTCTCCGATTCTGGTTGCAAGCTATTCTACTCCCTATGAGCACGATCCAGCGCATAGAAAAATCTGTGCTAATTTTATTTGGAGAGGGAGATTACACGGGATCAGTTGGGATGTGTTGTGTCGGCCCACTAAGGAGGGAGGGGTGGGACTCTTTAACTTTCGAGTTCTCCGAGAAGCAGCTGGGATCAAGTTGACTTGGAAGCTATTAACGTCGAAATCTTTGTGGGCCAAAGGGATACACGGAAGGTACGTGAAAGAGCGGTGCCTCTGGAGCGTTCGTGTGAATAGCAATGATTCTGTGGTATTCAAGAAGGCATGCCAATACCGTGCTCACCTCCGCTCGTTGATACAGCACATTATAAAGGACGAAAAATGATACATGGTTGTGGCAAGACCCATGGTTTGCCAATCGCTCGATGGGGGAACTGCATGGCCAGCTTATGCGCGGATGGGAGCTCCAACGTGATCGAGTTAGCCGCATCATGCGATAGGGGAAGCTGGAACCAGAGAGCTATATTCATACGATGCGAGTTAGCGAAGCTATCCATGCAGTTTGGATAAAAAAGGAAGCTAGGAAGGACGCATGGGTATGGGCTAGTACGAATGTGCCTCGGTTTGAGCCGCAGGAAGCGTATCATAGTTGTCGGGTTTGGCATCCTCGTTGGGAGTGGGATGACTTCGTTTGGATGAAAGGATCTGCACACAAGTTCCAGATGTGCCTCTACAAACTGTGCTTGGGTTGACTGCTTACGCTCAACAGGCTGGCCAAATTTGGCGTGCGAATAGATGGCCAGGGATGCGTAATGTGTGGACAATGCCCGAAATCGATGAACCATCTCTTTTTATCATGTCAGCAGACATGGAATATATGGGTCACTCAGGGTAATAGACTTCATCTTTGCCATGGCAACAACCGCGCCTGGGGAGATATCATAAACCAGATCAGAGGAGACAAAAAGAAAGGTGGTAGCTGGTACAGAGAAGCTCGACTACGGTTGGCTGCGGCGGTCTGGCATATCTGGAGGCAGAAGAATTTGAGAATTTTTGAGGGTTTAACTACTCCAAGTATAGGCATCATTCGTAACATTTTGATGTCGATACGTGGAGATAGATGGCTGGATTGATTATTTGTAAAAGATAGATGGATGGTTGTTTACTGTATTTTGACTTTTACTCTGAATAATAATTACCATTATTCAATATATATATATATATATATATATATATATATATATATATATATATATATATTGTTATGACCCGCACCCAGTATTTGGGCAAGAGCCGTGGGTACGTCCAGCCTACGCCGCAGAGTCGGCGGTAGTACGCTGTCTAGTCATCTTCACATTTAAAAAAACAACCACGCAGTTTATATACATTTGCACAATGTAAACCACCTCACAGAATAGATCAAATGAGATGAATTTTATAAAATAACCACAGTTTGGAGAAAAGGATAAATGATTCTGACAAAACTCCAAAATAGATCAAAAGTATAAAGTGACATAGTCTCCAAAGATGAAATGTACTAGTGAATAGTCACAAATCAACTCATGAATCACAAAATAGTAATAACATCTAAAAGTCTCAAACTAATTTAGTCTGTGAGAATGCTAAATAAATCTTCTAGAAATCATCTGTAGCAGGTAACTCTGTAAAAGCAGCCTCCAGTTCACCTTGTGCGCCAAGATTGGGATCTGCAGTATGCTCATAATATGTAGTACAGAAATTCTCTAACTCATCACCTAAAAATGTTGGTTTTTCAGTCAGGAATGGAACAAGCACACAAAATGAAAAGCTATCTGAAACATTATAGATTTGAAGTGCATGAATATAACATATGTGGAAGAGAATCAGACGGTAAGCTGATGATATGGTATATCTAGAATGAAAGCATGAATCTCAGAACATGGTATGTCAACTAGAAAGAATGTAAAAGCATAGTGACATGGTAAATGGTGAAATGTAAAGAAATAATAAAAGACAACTATCTAAGTGTGTTGAAATGCCCTTTTTGACATGTGAACGGCTAAGAGGTAAATACGGCATCCTGTACGTGTCATGTGCATCTGCTATCAGTCAAGATTAGACATTTTGGGATGGAATGGATAGTTCACACATCTACTAAGATATTTTTCCTTTCCGACCAGTATACATGGGTCCAGACAAGTTACGAAACACCACGGTAAAATAAGACAAGATCATGATAAATGGGGTCCATGATACCATCTCGTGTGTCCATCGTGTCATCAAGCAAGGAGCATATGTATAATATGTACTGAACAAAACTATAAGAGTTGGAAGCAATCAGAGAGTGCACTTGCCTGTGATCCTGAGCTGCGAGTACGGGTCAATCGTTGAGTCAAAATCTTCAGAACCTATATTATAATTAATTTGATTAATGAATGTAAATAAATAATTTACTACAAATCCTATCTATTTGTCATTAGGCTTCTAATTTCTGTTTGTAGTTCTTATAGGTAGTCTTGCCTACAGTTTTTACTAAATAATACTTTTCACCCTCACTATACAACCTATCACTTGTTAATTGGACATCTGTACTTGTATATACCCATAATCTTAGTCATATTTATACATAATGTATATAAGTGCATGTAGAGGCTTACGAATGCACCTGCTGTGTGGTGCATTCCTAATATGTATTCCTTTTACTGCTATAAGTGGGGAATGATATGACTGTAATTTGCATAAGATTGCCATGTGTATAAGTATAGAATTCCTCCAATACTCGACTGCCCCTTCCTACTCTCTTTTCATGAATACAGTATACTCTCAAATACCCACTGCAACTCCTTACACCTGTATACTCGAATCTGATTTCTGATACTCTAAGTATCAATGGAGCCTAGTGTCAAAGTCCTGTCCTGTCATGAAACTTCAATTAGGATACATACCCATAGGATACTAGCTATCTTGATGCTAAGTACATAGGACCTTAGTGTTCAGGAAGTTAAACAGTAAAATGGTGGTTAATGCAATTGTATATGTCACTCATCCAAACACCTGGCAATCTGTCCTATGGATATGACAGGTCAGGTATCCCTATAGGCTACGTGTTAGCTTTTTCCCTGCCCTGGGTCTACGAATCTGGTATGGGTGACTTTTCCCTAACCTGGATACTATCAAACCTGCAACCTAGATTACTCACAGGTTTGAGCCTATGCATGTACCTGTGCATACCACCCAACACTCCACTTGCCTTCTTCCTAGACCCTGTTACACTATGCTACACCCACAAATACCTGGATACCAATAGCAGCACTATTGGCACACATGCCCCCCCACATGTACCCACAAGGTATATGGTGATGTCCTCCCTGTGCTAATACTTTTTGCAATAGGAAACCTGTACCTAACCTATTCAAGCCTCTGTTGTATACATAGGCATCCACATGCCTGCTCTATGAATATGGATACAAGTTACCATATGAATCCATGTGTTTCTAACTATTTCTTAGCCCACCAGTTATTTGATATCGAACAACTATATTTAATGCTATGACCTCAATGAGTGCTCTAGCAGATTTAGAGATATTTATATTATATTGGGACCTTAGCAGGAAAAGTTCCTCAGTAATAAGAACAAATTGGGAATCAATCATTCCTTATAGCACGGTTAAAGTTTCTTTGAGCCTGGTTACCAAACCAATAACTTGGGGATGCTGGTTTATGTCTGGCTTTGGTGAACTAATCACTTACCTTCTCTTGTGTTACCCACTGCCCCAGGTAGCCTATCAGTAAAGGCACCTATCTAGCAACCTATTATTCAGTCAAAGTACTTTCATGACACCTTAGCCTTTTAACAGGTGAACTCAATGGACTGTTATTGTCAACTGGTACTACATGATACCCTAGCCCACTGGGCGCAGGAATAGACATGGGTTGTCACATATTAGTATGTGTTCTTCTAATAGGATACTCAGGTATCCTCCAAGTGAAATTTAGGGGTCTAATTCTCTGTACCCGATCTGGTACATAGGTGATGGCACTATCCCATCTCCATATACGTATATCCCTTCCTTTCCTACTAACTTCTAGTCTCTATTTTACTGTTACCTATTCCTAACACCCTCATACAGAACTAGAGCTACAGACCACACTAGAACTTTTTTAATATAGCCATGTCCTTCTCAAACAGCTACTGCTATTGTAGGCTTTTGAAGGACAGGCCTCTTACTACTATCTGGTGCCCAGAGGTGAATTTTATATTTATGTATAGGTCTTATTTTTACCCCAAGGAGTTCTGATACCAAATCCTAGTAGTAGTGTCACAAGTTTGCCCCCAAACCTGGTAGATATCCCTAGGCACCCTTGAGTTGGATTCGACTAGAAAAACCTTGTTCTGGTTCAGTAAACTCTTGTGTACTCTTAACATCTTGTTTACCCTTTCTATAACTCACATAGATTACACTTTAGGTTTATTGCTGTCCTAGTATATGTATATTGTCTGTAGGTTAAAAATGAGGCCTCTTGCTAATGTACCAATTGTTTGCCATTAAATATCAAGCACAACAAATTACAGATGAATTGAACTTGATTGCAAACTCGCTTGTATAAGAGAGAGCCTAGAAAGAAATCCTAGGAAACAATCTAAGTATAATTGTTTAGTTTTGATTCTGGGGGCTGACAATAGAGGCTCAGAAAAGTGTAGCAACTCTGCTTTACTCCTTGGACTATCTGACGCGCTCCTTGCTCTCGAAGAAATTGCCCTTCGTATGTTACCAGCCTTGGATTGCCAACCATTTATATGGGTGTGGTACCCTGCTATTTATAGTGTTTTCTGCAATAGTAGATTTTTGGGCCGCATAAAGGACTACGTAGCCACGTGTATCTCACAGTGCACAAAGACTCGATCTTGGGCTGCCAGCTGGTGGGGGTTGTTGAAATTTTTTTGTAGCGAATCTGGGTAGTTGAGACTTGGTCAGCCTGCCACGTGTCTCATCACAAGATAGGATCAGTCTACTTGAGTCATTTTGAGCCGCATAGGCCCTTCAGAGTTCGGCCATGCTGGGCGGCATAAGACTCATGCGGCAGTCTCCCTTAGTCCGCATGTAGGTTGGGGACTTTTGAACCATATAGGTCCACATAAAGCTCATGCGGCTCAGATTACAGTTACCCTTGGCCGCATGAAGTACATAGATTGAGCCGTATAAGGTTCATGCGGCTCGGGTCGCAGTCCTTTTGGCCGCATGAAGTACATAGATTGAGCAGCATAAGGTTCATGCGGCTCGGGTCGCAGTCCTTTTGGCCGTATGACCATGTCCAGTCTAAGCATGTCTTATCTTCTTTTTGTCAAAGTGTCAGAGTTGTCAGAGTTGTCAAAGATGTCAGTCTTGCCAGAGTTTGTCAGCTTTATCAGACCAGAGTTTCTCAGCTTTATCAAAAGGATTGATCAGCTTGGCCGCATGAGCAACTATTCTCTCTGCGTATCAAAAGTCAGTCTGGTGACGATGGACCGCAGGGGCCGTGCTGAGTCTGTCATACGGCTCTTTTTTATGTGGGTCATTCTGTTATAGGGTACTCATGCGGTCAGTTGTGATCCGCATGATTCCCATATTTTTTATGCTTCTACAAGACCCCCTTCAAAGTTTTTAAATTACAAATTTGAATACTTTGAATAAGATGCATGGACGTATGTCAAGCCGCAGGAAAATCTTTGAGTCATGAGAGACGTCGAGCCGCAGGGACATTTTGAGTCGCATTGACGTTTTTGGGCCGCAGGTAGATCTTGTGCCGCAGGAAGATCTTGTCTACCAACTGTTACTGCTGCATTTAATGTCTTGATTTGGTTTTTGATTTGGGCTCTTTTTCGAAATAAAGCTGACGGTTACTAAGGATAAAATCCCCAAACGTCATCATTATCTTTAATGGATACGGGAATCGAAGCGGTGATGACAGTTATTAAGGATAAAAATTCCCAAATGTCATCATTATCTTTAATGGATATGAGAATCGAAGCAGCGTTTATCTGTTTCCATTTTGAGGAGCCATAAATATGGGCCATATGGAGAGAGTTTTTTCCTTCAACTTTTTCTCCTTCATCATCATCATCTTCGTCATCTTTTCTGTCCTGGTTAGCCATAGATCCGAAAGCTTCCAAGTTGACTGATGCTACAGCCAAAGAAAAGGGGCCCGTCTCTCCGTCGAGTGCTGCGGACTCTCCTTCCGTTCATCCTGACGTACAACCCTCTATTAAGGGTAAGGACGGTAGAAAAGCGGTGACTTAAATTTGAACGGCCATATCGCATATTCTATGCCCTGGCTTGTCATAAATTGCCTCCGCACTTTGGGCATGATCGATATATCCCCCATCTCATGGGACTGCATGTATTCTGTATGATGGGGCCGTATGGGTTGAGCCGCATAAGTGCCACTGACCCTCATGGATGCCTCATACTTGAGCTGCATGAGCGCTACAGGGCTGAGCCATATGGATGCCTCGTGATCAAACCGCATATACATCTCATATCTGATCCGCATAAATGCTTCATGGCTTAACCGTATGAACATTGCATAACAGAACCGTATAAGTGCTTTTTAAGACTGAGCCGCATGCGTCTCATTTTTTTTAAGTTGCATGCACATTCCGCATAACTAAGCCACATAGGGTCTGTTTTGGCTGGGCCGCATGTGTTACTTAATTTGAGCGCATACGTTCCCTTCATAACTGAGCCGCATAGGCTCTGCCTGACTAGACCGCATAACTGAAAAGGAGCCGATTCACTTTGTCTTTATATGACTATCTTCTTTCTTTAATTCTTGCAGCATCCATGTCGAAGGCTGAGACCGTTGTGAAGGAGTAGATGCTGCCTCCTTTCATCAAACAAGAGTCACCGTTTGTTAAGGAAGAGGTGATACCAAAAGTTGAGGTAAAAGAAGAGCTGGCGTCCATCAGGGAGGGAATTACTCCCAAGATTAGGAATGCTGTAAAGAAGGAGCCCAAGTCTGAGGGTAGTAGCACTGGAAGTTCTGACCCTCCTGCCCCCGTCGAAGACCTTAATCAAATAGATCTTTCGTATACGAAATGGCTGAGAGAATGGTATATGCCTCAACACAACTACGATCCTTGACTGTAGGGATCCATGAGTTGCCATGTAATTGTTGTTTCCGGGAATATAAAAAATAAACGTTCGTATTTGTCTCGGTGTTTCTGTATGTCTTTAGCTGTAGTTTGTGTTTTGCTTCTTTTGGGCATCAGTGTAATCCTTTACTGGAGATGTATTCCTATGAATGTAACTGATTTTGAATAAACAGAATACATTCACTCTATTCTTTATTTGTAGTATCTGTGGTGCTTGTACTAGAGGGACTAATACAGCATTTGTGTTTGATAAAGGACATCCCACTGGAGGACTTTTTTGTGGACCTATTGCCCTTTTGTGCATCTGGAAATACGAGCAAATAGATTTGAATAATATTTTGTGGACCTACTACTCTTTGGTACATCGATGGTGTGAGTAATAGATTAGGATAACTTTTGTGAACCTATTACCCTTCTGCGCACTGGCGGTGCAGGTAATAGATTTGAAACAAAATCCAACAAAGGTAATATGGACGTGATAGGTTTTGTGGTCTTAACACCGTGTCTTTTATCCCGGATTGGGTACAGGTGTTAAGTCGGAAGACTATCGGTATCAGAGGTAATATAGACGTGACACACGATAATCAGACATAATCTTTGGCGGAATGGATTTTGAGACAAAACCTAACACAGGTAATATAGACGTGATAGGTTTTGTGGTCTTAACACCATGTCTTTTATCCCGGGTTGGGTACAGGTGTTAAGTCAAGAGACTGTCGGTATCAGAGGTAATATGGACGTGATACACGGTAATCAAGAATAATCTTTGGTGGACCTATTACTCTTCTGCGCACTGGTGGTGCGAGTAATAGATTTTGAGACAAAACCAACAGAGGTAATATGGACGTGATAGGTTTTCTGGTGTTAACACCATGTCTTTTATCCCGAGTTGGGTACAGGTGTTAAGTCGGAAGATTATCGGTACCAGAGGTAATATTGACCTGACACACAATAATCAGGACCAGGAAGTTTGCTCAGAGATAATGATAAACTGGGCAGACTCCTTTGAGATAAATCATTAGAGTGGGAGTTCAGTGGTATCATCGTACATGACTCGCCACTCAGGAAGATGTGATAGAGTGTGAGTTCAGAGGTATCATCGTACATGACTCGCCATGCAGGAAGATGCGATAGAGTGTGAGTTCAGTAGTACTTGGTGTAACGTCCCAGCCCCAAAATACTTATGACCAAGTACGTAGACATGCCAGGTGCATACATACGAAGTATACTCCAATATACGGAAATCTCGTATGTATACATAAGCTGTAAAATGTAGAAGCCATGATATTAATCTCATCCACAAATAAATATATTATAAAATCACTTATAAATGTCATTTGTACAAAATGTTGGGCGGAGACAAATCCACTACCAACAAAAAGAGAGAAATACATAGTGACGATGGAAGAGTCGAACGAAGCAAAAGTCGATCCAAAAGCTAGCATCGCGAAGGTAGATTGTAAACTATGTCCTTGGCTAGAGTACCTACGAAAATCACAACACACCTGGAGAAATCATCAGGTCCTCAGAGGGACGTAACAAGATACAGGAAGAACATGCTAATATGAACTGTCAGAATAATAAAATAATATACAAAAGACTAACCTAGACACAAATATGCAAATGGGATTCTAATCGTCTAATGTGCAATTTAGAGGACAAATTTCATGCGCATGGGTGGGATTTAGGCTATATGTACGTAACTAGCATCCAGTCGACATCCGTATCCGACCGTAACGTCCAAAACGTCAGAGGGTATCTACAAATATATATCGCCATATTTTCTTTCAAAAAATATGGTTTACCTGTTTGGCTTCCAATATGCACTAGTGACTGTCCTCCCCCAATACTTCCCACACTGACCAAGTCATGTCCATGATCCGCCCAGTTTTGTAACTACTCGAGTCTCTATACCTTAATCGTAGCAGTTACGATATATCCGTCACACAACAATAGAGATGGCCAGTCCATAAGTCGTGCCCCTAGCAAATTTTCTCCAACCGTGTAGTGTGTGTGTGTCATGGCCAAGGGAGATATAAGGATATCCTCCAACAAGAAGGTAGTCCGCTAAAACCAAGTCATGCATAAAATAAAGTAAAATGACTAATAGAGTCGCTTGCACCCAAGTGTGGCTTGGACACGCAATTTATATAAAAAAATAACAAATATGAAACAAAGTAAATAATGCAGAAAGTAAAAAATATGACAATTAATTAGCAAGGTATACTTGCCTGGTAGGATGCCTGGTGTGCTGCGATGATCAATGTGGCACAAAATATAACCTCGATGTTACAACTACGCAAGACGGCCTCTGATGATGGCACGAACCATACCATTGAGTCCGAATTAGTCGAATTAGCTAGGGACGATATAAATAAGTTCGAGATTTGGAAGAAGATAGAAATATGACTAGCGAGGGACAAGGTTTGGAAAATTGAAGAAATTGGTATAAATAATTATTTAATAACTTTTTCTTTTTCTTTTTTATATTTATAATAGTTTAAAAACTATGGTTTTACCAATCAAATATTTTTAAATAAATATTTTGAAAACATGAAAAATCATTTTTAATCTAAGATGCTAATTTTATCAATATGACCCTTAGGGTAAAGACTACGTTAAAATACTAAAAATAGCATAACAATATTCTAACTTCTAAACCAATACTATATTTTAAAAATACGGAAATAGTCTTCTTAAGTCAAAAACTATATTTAAAATCATAAAATAATACAATAATATACTTTAGGGATATCTTAATATGTATTAATAATAATTAACAATATTATGATAGTAAAACCAAACATTAATAATACTTGATAAATCAAAATAACATTAATATAAGATCATATATATATATATATATATATATATATATATATATATATATATATATATATATATATATATATATATATATATATATACTTAAATGGTACTAAAATCTTGATTTTTAAAATAAATATAAACAATTTAATATTATTAATAACATGTCCCTGCTTTGTTTTGGTAGAAGAGAGTAATGAGAGCAGCTGAGAAATAAACAGAAGTGATATTTCGAGGGAGAAAGAGAGTTTAGGAGAAGACTTTTGTTCTCTGAAGAAAAGAGGAAATTAAAGAATCAATTCTTTTTTTTTACTTATTAGAGAGAGAGAGAAGAGGAAGACTAATATAGAAATGGGTCAGTAGAGTTAAAGAGATGAGAGAGGAGCATTTATTGTTGCTTTTGGAAAGAGAAAAAAATAAGGAATTAAAGGAGGAGAGAGAGTGAGAATGAGAAGAGAGGAATCGAGAGATAGGGGAAAGAGGGGAACGGGGAGGTGAGAGCTCGGAGAGAGAGGCTTACCGGAGGCGGGATCGGGGCACTGCGGGGGGCGGCGCACCGAAGATCTAGGCGGCGGAGGCTGAGTTAAGGGGGATGAAGTCGGGAGGCTCACTGTGACAGCGGGGAGCAAGGGATCACGACGACGGAGAGGGTTTACTCGGCGCGACGGTTGGACGTTGAGCCGAGTAGAGGCGGACAGAGAATCGGGACGCGGCGACAGCGGACGCTCAGGACGAGCGGCGTCGGCACAGCCCATGGAAGGGCGCGGTCGACAGGGGAACGTGGAGGTGGGGCGCTCAACTGGGGGAAGCTCTGGCATGGACCAGCCTTCGTCGACGAAGGGCAAGGTGCGGAGGGTGAGAGGGTGAGCTGACGGAAGGGTTTTGCTCACCGGAAGTTGGCGCGACGACGTGGCAACGACCGCACACAGTGCTGCAGAATTTTCACGCATCGTCGACCGGGTGGCGATACGACGCTATAGATCGACGCATGTGGCGGTGAATCGATGGTGGACTGGGACTACTCCGGCGCGAGTGGAGAGAGGAAGACGCACGCGGAGGAGGGTCGGGCTCAGCGAGCGAAGGTTTGGCTTGGTCAGATTTGGGAGTCGCAGGAGCTCTCGTCAAGGGCTCGGCACTACGGGGAAGGCGTTCGTCGGCAGGTCGAGGTAAGGGCGGTAGTTATTGGTTTTCTGTCGGGAGAGGAGATGGGGATGCTATGGGTGGTTGTGATGGCAGCGGGGCATCGGGTCTTGGTGGAGGAGGTGATCGATGATGGGAGCTTGGGAGGAGAGGAGGTGGTAGTAGGCAATGGCGATGGCGGTCAATGATGGTTAGGGTTCTGGCTGGAGTCAAAGGGTGCACGCTCGGGTGGCCGGGATGGCGCTGGTATTGGTGGTGTTGCTAACGGTGGTGACGGTGGGGCTCTGGGATGATCGGTCAGGAGGCGGGGTACCGGAGATGGTGGTTGTAGTCGGGATGGAGGACGGTGGTGTAGGTCCTAAAAATCAAGTTGCACCCATCAAGGAAGCAATAAAATTCAAATTGTGCACGCTTCAAATGAATTGTGCAGGAAACAGATTGCGTAACAACTCAACTGCGTAAACTGAACTGCGCACCCATCCAAGCGCGCTAGCTGACGTGGCAACGTCATCATTACCTGACATAGAATCAGATCTTCTGACAACTGACAGGCCGAAGAACGAGGAAACTGTTTGTTTCTTGGACCACATCGCCATGACAGCTGTCTAGCGCGGTCCAACTGCCAAAAGCCAACGCGGTCTCATACAGTTGCTCACCACGTGGCAACCGTCTGTACACGACCAAGCGCATTTCAATCAAACAATGCCATGCATCTCATACAGTTGGTCCATGATCGAGTAACTGCTAGCACAGTTCGCTGCTTGTGCAGTCTAATGTCTGCGCAATCCATCCGGCGCAATCCAGAATAACTAAAAATTAGTTATTTCCAGAACTCTATAAATAGAGTTTCAAGTCCTTCACAGGGCGGATCAGAGAGAATCAGAAAATCAGAATCAACATCAGATCATCACTAGAGGTCAGAAGTTCTTGCCAAAGTGCTGCTGCATCCTTCAGAGGCTACCGTCTTCAAAGTTCACATCGTCCAAGGGATAAAGTGATCGTGTTCAGATCGGATTCCTATAGTTGTACTTTTCCAGAATTTAATTGTAATCTTCTTACAAAGTTTGTGAAATAAAGAACACTTTTGTTTTTACAAACAAAATGGCGACTCTGCTGGGGACGACTTTCTCTTCCGACGAGGAAGTGACAACTCAATGTGACGTTGCGTCTATCGAAAAGACGCAGAAGATGCTGGTTGTAAAGGTCAACCAGACAGCCTATGAGGCGATGATCAACTCCGGGACTACTCGTCGCACTGCAACTTCTGCCAAGAGCAAAGTCTGTTCAGTGTGGACTCCAAAGTCCTCTGCACAGTCCTCTGCACAATCCTCTGTGCAGTTTGTTGTCTCTGCTGTGCAATCTGCTGTCTTTGCTCCTAAAACTGCTGTGCAGTCTGCTGTCTCTAGTGCCCATGCACAGTATACTGCTCCTCTTGCTAGTGCACAAACCACTTCCTATGCTGCTCTGGCAAAGTGCAAGACTCCTCTTCCCCTGGCGTAGTTGGCTGCAACTCTGCCTGCGCAGTCCACCACTCTATCAACAGTGTAATTCAAGTACTCTGAAGTCAAGACTCCTGCTGCGCAAGCTACACAGTCTGTGGCCAAAAAGCCATCTGTCAAAGCTTCTCATGCGCAACCAGCCAATGCGCCTACTGTCACTTCAACCCCTGCGTAAACTGTGCCAGCACAGTCTAAGAGGGATAGCCTTTTGGCTAATCTTCCTTCTTCTCACAGCAAGGGGAAAAACTTTGCTCCTCTTTCCAAGCACCCTATTGCTCCAGCACAATCCACTGGGGGTGGTCTGTTGACTGTTCCTCCTCCTCCTCAGAACAAAGAAAAAGGCTCGTTGGTCTTTTCTCAAACTTTCTCGTCCCACGACTTGGAAGACAACAGAGGAAAACGCTCTTTAGCTAACCCTTCTTCACAAACAAGGAAAAAGGTCCTTTGGTCTTTTCTCAGTCTTCTTCGGTTTTTACCGTAGAAGATCAATCTGAACGTGCCTTGGCATCAATCAGTACAAGAACTCTCTCAAACAAGAGTTCTTCCCTCCCTGCCAAAGGGAAGTGTACTGATCAAAGAGGTATTCTGCCTACTCCGGTAGCAGAATTCCAAGATCTCCCAACTCTCAAGATATCCCGCTCAAAACAGGGAAAGTTGCTGGTGTCTCAGACAGAAACCCCTGGGGATGAATTTGCTGATCTAAGGACTTATCTCAATAGACCAACTTCGGCAAAACGTAAACAGCCAATGCCGAAGATTAACCTACATCAGAGGCAAACTTCTAAGATGAAGAATCCTGACACCTATGCTAATGAGGTGATTACTTCCCTGTACACTCAAGGGACAAAATACTTGAAGAATCGGAACCATGTTCCGAATATAGTCAAAGAACATATCCCTCAGACTTCTTTTCGTTCCGTCATTGTCCCTGATCTCCGAGAGCACCTCAAGCAAAAATGGGACAACATCTCAATACCTCCAGTTCAATCACTTGGACACCATTGTAATCACAAGGTCGTCATCAAGTGTTGTTGTCAGACAACAAAATGATCTGTCTTCGATCGTCTGAACTTTACAAATTCTGAACCTATGTCAGAAGATGAAGACGAAGTGTTGTACGCTTCCGTCAACATGACTTCTCGAGACACTGGGGGTAGGAAATGCTCCAAGCATGGCAAGCCTCGCAAGCCCAGCCAGCGGTATTTAGATTTACTCCAGGAATCTTCTGAAGGAGTATTTTGGCATACCAGATCCCAAAGCCGAGACACGATCGGCCAAAGGAATTTTCAAGATCCTTCTGGTCAATTCCCTCTTTCTCATTCAGAAGATGATTCTTTCTCCGACTATGATGCATACAGCGAAAGTTCTGAACAGACAGTGTCCTCTACTGTACCTAGAGAAGTGACAGCTTATGTTGTCACTGAAGATCCAGATTCTTCCAGTTCAGCGAGTCAAGAACAAAGGATAGCTGCACTAGAAGACAAGCTGAAGACCATGGCTGAAATGGTCGCAAGTATGCATTCTATCATTGTGGCCCAATATACAGTACCACCGACTGTACCTGCTGCAAATCCTGAGATCATAGCATCGTCAATGCCTGTCAATGCAGGGCTGGAGGTAGTATCTCCTCAAGTACCCCCTGTACAAATTCAACCCACACCCAGTCAGTCAGGTGCTGGAGGTAGTGCTTACCATGCTGTTCCTCCCCCTAACACCCTGATTCAACCTGCTCCTTCTGTATTATTAGAGAATGCTAATGAAGCTGTCAAACTCCTGCGCACTCAATTCGAGGCTTTCAAAGAGAAGGACAACTTACAAAGATTAGGGATCAAACAACCCTACCCAGTTGAATAGAAGAAAGTCCCATTTCCTCCAAAGTACAAAATCTCTACAATTTCACTGTTTGATGGCAGCACATCTCCTAGTCAGTTCATTAACCACTTTGAGGTAATGACTGTTCAACTTCAGCCAAATGACGCTCTTCTTACCAGGGTGTTCGTCGGCTGTTTAGCTGGCGTAGCATACGACTGGTACAGAAGCTTGCCCGATGGCTGTATCACCTCTTTTTCGGGATTGAAACAAATCTTCTTAGAGTGATTCTATGAGGGAATCAACGATATGACTATGTCGGCCCTCAATAAGATCAAACAAAGACACAATGAAACCGCTGAGAGTTTCATTGAGAGGTTCCGCCGAGAAGCTTTAAAAATGCCTCCTAGAACTCCGGCTGCTGTCACTATTGATACCTGCAAGGCAAATCTTTTACCTATTATCAGTATGTGGACGGGGTCAACTCAGTTCCTAGACTGGCCATCCTTCATTGTCAATGCTAAAGCAGCTAAAGTTAGGGCTGACAAATTCAAGCAGCTAGGGGTACACATGTCTAACCTCGACCGGGATGATCATCCGACAGCCAGTAGCGGTAATCGCAAGAACAACCGCAAAGGTAAAGAGACTCTGAACATCAATTTGAAGAACAAAGAATCTCTGGCGATCAACGTAGCTCCAGCTACGTCTTCTTCTACTCCTTCTGCACCTCCACCAAGGGAACCTCGTCCAAAAGTAGAGTACTCCTGTGACAAAAATGACACCATGAGCATCTTTGATTGCTTAATCAAAAGCAATAAGCTCTAACTCCCAGACCCGAAGAAGCCTGATGAGGTCGGTAAGACTGATCATCCCAAATACTATGTTTATCACAGGTTCATTGGGCATCCCACTCGAGCATGTTACGTGCTCAAAGGCAAAATTTAGGAGCTAGTCAATGCTGGTGTTGTCACTCTTCAGCAAGACGAGAAGACGGTTACCGCAAATATGGTCTCAGTACAGTTCGGTAACTTCCCTCTACAGATGGTACAGTACGGTGTCATCCCTATCCCCAAGGCTACTCTTGAGATCGAGAATCTCCCTCCTCCACGAAGTGAAGGTCTTGTCCCCTTATCTCTTGACAATGGTAAGATTATGTGGATTCACCCTGATCTTGCTTCGGAGTTCGAAGTTCCCTCTTCCTCCAAGAAGAAAGACCGCTCGAAGGGCAAAATAAAGATCTGTAATATGGTATCTTTTGACCCCATAGTTGAAGAAGAAATCCTACTGGGTACCAGATCAGGGAAAGCCTATCTACGGAAACTTCCCGAGACTCAAGAAAATCCTACTTCTTCTTCCGATTCTGCTCTAGTACAACCTGCTTCTACTGAGGGCATCCCTGCAGTGTCTTCACCAGTTGTAGAATCCACTCCTCCTAAGCCGACAGCAGCCGACAAAGGCAAACAACAAGTCCGCTTCGACAAACCTTTGAAGAAGTCATCTCCTACTGGACTTGAGAAGCCTTACAACTTTGATATTTTGGCCCAACTAGCCAATACACCGGCCAGGCTGTCAATCTTCGAGTTCTTGCGCCTCTCTAAAGAGACTCGAGAAACTCTGAGTGAAGCTCTTATGCAGGCGGAAACCTGTTTAACCCTTCCGAAGAAGCCGAAAATAGAGCCTGTCTCTTGCCTCCATTATCACAGTTTGTTGGAGTTAATTCCAAACATTACCTTCACACAGGATGATATGCTGATGGAAGACAATAGGCATGACCGTCCTCTATACTATACAGGATACGTCGACTCGATGAAAGTTGATCGTATTCTGATAGATCCAGGGTCTGCTCTCAGCATCATGCCAAAGACAATGTTAGATGCACTGAAGATCCCAATACATAGTCTTTCCAGTACAATCACCACCATCCTGGAGTTCAACCAAGGAAGAAGTGAACCTCTGGGCAAGATTCGTCTAAAACTCCAAATAGGCAGTCTCCGTACAAAGGTGACCTTCTACATCATAGACAACCATGGTTGCTCTTATAATGCTCTTTTGGGGAGACCATTCCTTCACAAGCACAACATTGTTCCTTCGACTCTCTATCAATGTTTCAAATATGTTGATGACAATGGAGAGGTTCAAAAGGAGGTTGCGGATCTCTATCCTTTCAAAGGTGTCGAAGCATATTGTAATGATGCTCGCATGTGCAAGGATGAATTCATGAAGGTAGTACTGGCTCTGGACACTGAAGAAGAACAAGAGGCAGTGTCCAATGACACTCTCATCATACCTGTCAAAGGACGTGTTTCTCGTCCTCAATCCTCCAAACCACTGGCTATTCACTTGCCAGCCCAAAAGCAGCCAACTGATGACGGTCAAGATCAAAGGGAGCTCACCTCTTCTGAGCCACTTGTTATCGACTTACGTCGTAACAAGGAAAAAAGGCAGCTCACCTCTTCTGAGCCACTTGTTATTGATTTATCTCATAACAAGGATAAAAAGGAGCTTATCTCTTCTGAGCCGCTTGTTATCGATCTTCGTCGTAACAAGTCCAATCCTCCTCCACGTTCTTCTTTTCCCCCTCTTGTAATCAATCTGACCAAGCCTGCTAAGGCTAAAGGTCCTATTGTAAATACAGATGTACAAATCAATAAAAAAGTATCTCCTTTCCAGTATACTGATGTCATTTATCATGCTAAGTGCTATTTGGATATGTTAAATAGCTTTCAGTCATTTACAATGGGAGTTGTACAGTCTTTTCAAACAGAGGTCTCACTTGAACACCCAGATGATTCATACTTTGTTGTCCCTTCTCGAAAGAGAGGCGAAAGTCCAATACTTTTTAGTAAAGGACCAGAACAAAAATTTAGCTATACGGATGATAGCAAAAGCAACGATACGGGACATCTCCAGCTCCGTCGTTATAGTCAACAATCAAAAGACATCATCCGAAAAATGGGTTATAACTTCAAAAATGGCCTCAACTACGGTAAGGGTAGAAGAACTCCTATCCGTACGGTTGTTCCGAAAGGAAAATCAGAGATGTACTATAGCACGACCAAAAGAGGTCTCGGATATACTTCACCTCCGGTATTATTCCCAGCAGTCTCCGAATCCGATAGTGAGGAGCGCTCAAACTCTTCTGATTCCAGATCATAGGATTCTGATACCAGTATTGGTCAGGTTCATCGACTGATCGTATCTTCTAACATGGTCTCCGTCGAACTTCCAGAAGGATATGACGAGGATATTGAAGAAAATCCTGAAACAGATCCTTGGGCTCAACGAATGGATACCCAATGGGAACTCCGATTCGAACAACGAGAACCTCCTACCGAAGATCAATTGGTCCAAATTGACGTAGGAGAAAGCGGGTCACCTCGTCCAATATTCATCAACAAGAACCTTCCAGAGGCGGATAAGCAAGAATTAATTCTTCTTGTTCGAGAATACATTAATATCTTTGCCTGGAGCTATGAAGACATGCCAGGTCTAGATCCCAAAGATGCTACTCACAAATTGAATATCTTGTCTAATGCAAAACCAGTCAAACAACATCAAAGGCGATTTAAGCCAGAAATAATGGACGCTATCGAAGATGAAGTCAAAAAGCTCATAGCTTGTGGCTTTATTCGAGAAGAACAACATCCAGATTGGATAGCCAATGTTGTTCCAGTCTTGAAGAAAACTGGCAAAGTTCAAGTTTGCATTGACTTCTGGGATCTTAATGAAGCCTGTCCAAAAGACGAGTTTCCTCTCCCTATCACAGATGTCATGATCGACAATACTTGTGGGTTCGAGCGAATATACTTCATGGACGGATTCTCTAGATACAATCAGATTCGGATGAATCCTGAAGATGAAAAATATACTTCTTTCCACACTCCTCGCGGAGTCTACTGCTATACTGTGATGCCATTTGGTCTCAAGAACGCTGGTATAACTTACCAACGAGCCATGAGTACCATCTTTCGAGATCATCTACGTAAGACTGTCGAATGCTACGTCGACGATATTGCTGTCAAGAGTCGTCTAAAGGAAGATCACATTCAAGACTTAAGAACAATCTTCAATCTGATGTGCCAACATCAACTGAAAAAGAATCCCACCAAGTCATTCTTGGATGTCTCTAGTGGCAAATTTCTCGGCTTTGTCATTACCTCTAAAGGTATACACGTGGATCCCAAGAAGATCAAAGCCATTCAAGAGATGCGTCCTCCACGCAACCTAAAAGAGCTACGAGGATTCCAGGGTCGACTTGCGTACATCAGGAGATTCATTTCAAATCTGTCTGGACGCTGCAGACCATTTACTCAACTAATGAAGAAGGGTGTATCTTTTATTTGGACCGAAGAATGTCAACGAGCATTTGACGACATAAAACAGTATCTCATAAACCCACCAGTCTTGGTGCCACCAATCTCTGGCATACCATTCTTAATGTATGTCCGCGCTGTAGATCATTCATTGGGTGCTTTACTTGTCCAAAAGAACAAAGAAGGTCATGAACAAGCCATCTACTATCTCAGTCGTACTATGATTGGTGCCGAACACCGTTATAGTTCGGTCGAAAAAGAATGCCTAGCTCTTATGTTTGCTGTTCAAAAGACGAAGCATTACATCATTGGCCAAACTATTCATGTCATCTCCCGAGTTAATCCTCTTTGGGTACTGATAAAGAAGCCAAGTACACTCAAGTCTCGGCTGGCTATATGGGCTATTCTGCTAGCCCAATATGACATGGTATATGTTCCACAAAAGTCTGTTAAAGGTCAAGCATTGGCGGACTTCTTAGTGGCTCATCCTGTACCAGAGACATCCAAACTTTATGATGAAATTCCAGACGAGACATTAGAATCAAATATGATCTTCGAAGAATTTCCTACTTGGCGTCTATTCTTTGACAGTGCATCCAGGATCGGGCCCAATGGTGCCATTGTCGTAAGAGTTGGAGTTGTCCTTGTTTCTCCAGACGGGTCAACTATCCAAAGAGCCTATTCCCTAAATGAACCTTGCTCCAACAATGTAGCAGAATACAATACTCTACTCATTGGCCTTCAGTTAGCTAAACAACTGGACGTCGAATATCTTGAAGTTTATGGCAACTCTAAGCTGGTTGTTAACCAGGTTAGAGGAACCTATAAAGTTCGTCATCAAGATCTAGTGCCTTATCATGAAGCGGCAATCAGCATGGCTACATCATTCAAAGCCTTCTTCATCGAATATGTCCGCCGAGCTTGCAATACTGAAGCAGATGCTTTGGCCAATCTTGCAGCAATCTTAGTCATCCCTGTTAAAAGGCAGCAGGTGGTGGTTATCTCTAATCGAGAGTTGTTTTACATCGAAAACAATCTTAATATTGAGTTCAGTAATCTTACTGAAACCAATGTTATCACTGAAGATTGGAGAGCTCCCTTCATTGACTTCGTAGTTCATGACATGCTTTCTGAAGATCCCAAGGAAGCTACGAGTATTCGTCGACGGTCTCTGCGATTCTACTACAATCAGACCACCAAAACTCTTTACCGGCGGACTTATGACGGTCTACTCTTGCGCTGTCTCGCTGGTGATGAAGCGAAGCAAGTATTGCGCGAAGCTCATGACGGTGTCTGTGGAGCACATCAACCCGGCCCTAAGCTACAGGATCGTATCCGACGCATAGGTTACTACTGGCCCTCTATGGTATCTGATGCCATCGAATATGTAAGAAAATGTCGAGCCTGTCAAATCCATGCAGATTTCATCCACCAACCATCAAAATTCCTTCATCCGACTGCTGCTTCCTGGCCTTTTGAAGCTTGGGACATGGATGTTATAGGACCCATCAATCCTCCTTCTTCTAGAGGACATCGGTTCATATTAGCAATAACCGACTACTTCTCCAAATGGGCCGAAGCTATACCATTCCCAGAAGTCAAGACCAGCAGCGTTATCAACTTCGTCAAACACCATGTCATCTATAGATTTGGTGTACCTCGACGAATCATTCATGACAATGGACCTCAATTCATCAGTCAAAAGTTTACAAGGTTCTGCGACGATCACCGGATTGACAATGTCGCTTCGACAGCTTACAATCCTGCTGCTAATGGCTTGGCTGAAGCTTTCAACAAGACTATCATCAAGCTCCTCAAGAAGTTCGTGTCTACTAATAAACGAAACAGGAGTGAAAAGCTTGGAGAATGTCTATGGGCCTACCGTACTACGGTCCGCAATCCCACAGGCTGTACACCCTTCTCTTTGGTGTATGGCTGTGAAGCAGTTATACCCTTAGAACTTCAAATTACATCCTTAAGGATTGCTATCGCCAATGAGTTCACTACAGAGAACAACGACCTTCTTCGACTCCAAAAATTAGAAGCGCTTGACGAGAAACGGCTATTGGTTTAACAGCATATTGAGCTATACCAAGCCCGCATCTTAAAGACCTTCAATCGCAAAGTTAAGGTCAGAGTCTTTCAGAAAGGAGAGCTCGTTCTAACCGTCAGACGTCCTATGACTATGACTCACATGAGGAAGGGCAAGTTCGATACGAAGTGGGAAGGGACATATATCGTGAGCAAAGTCTTCTCAAATGGAGCCTATCAACTCACAGAAGTGGATGGTCGAGTTGCAATGATGCCCATCAATGGCAAGTTCCTCAAAAAGTATTATGTATAAATGTAACAGGGATTTCATGTAAATATGATCAGACAGTTCATAAATAAAGTTTGATTTTATTTCATCATGAATGACGTTACATAATATCAAGGACAAGAATCACTATCGTCCTTTTCATAGACAGGACGAGGACCACTACCGTCCTTTTTAAAAACATAGTCAGCAAAAGGGCCGACAACATCCTTGCTCGAACCCACCAGGAACTTGCAAGCAGCCATCCTCATGGCATCTTCTTCCTCTGTCGTCTCTGGTTCAAGAAGGAAGTCCAAGATGTCCCTTGGCGGCTTTGATGCAGACGAACCTTCGCCTGCTTCTGTCTGCTTTGGCTGGACCGGCTCGACTAGACGTTCTTCAGTAACCGCTTCAACCTTCGAGGCAATCTCAACCTTCTTGGATGCATCTTCAGACGACATCTTGAAAAGTGAAAGTGATCATTCCATCTAATTTTTTGTTCTATTTATAGATAGAGATTCGTGGAACAATAAAGAGACACATCCATCTGACGGTTCACCCGTTCATCTCATCCATCTGACGGTTCACCCGTTCATCTCATCCATCTGACGGTTCGCCCGTTCATCCACATTCATCTGACGGTTCGCCCGTTCATCTCATCCATATGACGGTTCACCATTTCATCTCATCCATCTGACGGTTCACCCGTTCATCTCATCTATCTGATGGTTCGCCCGTTCATCCACATCCATCTGACGGTTCACCCGTTCATCTCATCCATCTGACGGTTCACCCGTTCATCTCATCCATCTGACGGTTTACCCGTTCATCCACATCTATCTGACGGTTCATCCGTTTATCTTATTCATCTGACGGTTCATCCGTTCATCTCATCCATCTGACGGTTCACCCGTTCATCTCATCCATCTGACGATTCACCCGTTCATCTCATCCATTTGACGGTTCACCCGTTCATTACATTCATCCGACGGTTCGCCCGTTCACTACATTCATCTGACAGTTCGCCCGTTCATCACATTTATCTGACGGTTCGCCCGTTCATCACATTCATCCGACGGTTCACCCGTTCATTACATTCATCTGACGGTTCGCCCGTTCATTACATTCATCTGACGGTTCGCCCGTTCACTATATTCATCTGACGGTTCGCCCATTCATTATATACATCCGACGGTTTACCCGTTCATCACATTCATCTGACGGTTCACCCGTTCATTACATTCATTTGACGGTTCGTCCGTTTATTTTCATCTAATCTGACGGTTCATCCATTCATTCCATTCATTTGACGGTCCATCCGTTCATCCTGACGATTTATTTCGTTCACACATTTTGATAATTCATCCGTTCAATCATATCAGCAACTTGTTATCTTTGATTAAGTTGTCTACTGAAATAATGATATTCAACAAATTATATTCCGTCATGTCCACATTACCTCTGAGCAGATGTAATTAATATAATTATTTTCTAAATCTCGAAATATATCATGTCCCGGACCTCTGAATATATTTTCTATCGCGATTATTTATATCTGAATGAAATATGCAATAAATAATAGAGCCACAAACAAAATGTCTTTTTATTGATCAAAATTTAAAGACATTACAAAATTACATGTCTCAAAATAGAAGATACAAAAAGTCTTCCTATTCAGATGGTGGAGTCTTCAAATTAGCCATCTGCTGCTTCAAAGTCTGAAGTCGCTCCTCTCTAGAATCCATCACTCGCCTTCTAGCTTCCTCCATACCCGAATTTTTATCAAAAGTCGATAGGGTTACTAGTCGACGGGAGATGTCAGCTTGATGAGTCGTGACATAATCATCTCTTTCATGGGTCAGGGCGTCCAGTTGCTGAACTGTAGCTTGATGTTGCGTGACCTCATCTTCCAGAGCAAGCTGAACAAGTCTCAACTCTTCTTGAAGACGGGCAGATTCTGCTTTTAGTTCAGCAACTTTCTGTTCCTTCCCCTCAGCAGCAGTTGCTAATATCTCTACCTTAGAGTTATATTCTGAAGATTTGGCAGTGAAAGTGTCCAAGATAATCTGGAACTCAACTTTCGCAACTGCGGCCTCTTGAGACATCCTCTTGAACTCGGCCTGTACCAAGGGCTCCACCTCTCCCCGATTCAGATTTTTGTAGATCTTAACCGATTCCTCTAGCTCATCCAGGATGTGTTCAAGGTAAGCAGCTTGCGCTTCATCACCTCGACTCTGGATGGCAGCTATCAGGTAAGAGGTTGGACCCCTAACAGTTATGAAACCAACCTCTTCTTTATCCATTACCCTCTCCACTAAGGGTCCTAATGAATTGAAGAAAAGATTGGTGAAGGAACCGATTATGAATCTGTTAGTGGCAATGGCACCAGGAGTAGCAGCTACTCCCATGGATGCCGAAGCAGCAGGTGCCTGGACAGATGGACGGCCAGCTTCTTGCATGTGAGTGGAGGTCTCTTTGGATAATGGAGCCATGGTAGAGCTAGTCGCCCCTCCCAGGTGTTCTTCTGCGAAATCAGACAAACACCATCAGCTGGCTGTCATTAGCAACTATCGAGAAGGATCAAAAGTAAGAGTGATCTTACCATTGCTAGGTCCAGGGACAAGTTTGTCCTCTGCTGACACGAGTTGCAACCTCGTAGAAGTAGCCTCAGACATTACTGCCTGGCTACTACCTACTTCGGAGCCGCCCGAAAAATGTCTGCTACCGCTGGCTATCTCCTTTATTGGCACTATGTCAGTGCATGTTGAAGGAATTAGAGAGGATTCAACTTCTGCATGGATAAAAATGTAGATGTCAGCCATTTAATCTATGAAAAGAAGATTGATAATATCATTCAATACCTTTGGGATCAGCAGTAGTAATTTCCTCAGGTGCTACTTCTTCACCCACATTCTTTTCTGGAGATACATGCACATCAACATCCTCTTCTGGATTCAATGTGTTATCAACAGCTTCTGGGGATATATGGACATCAGCGTCCTCTTCTGGATTCAGTGTATCATCAACAGCCTCTGCTGATGAAACTTCATCACTTATGCTCTCCTCTCGTGCTCCACTATCAGTTGCTGCGATCGAATCTACATCATCATGGAGGCCGAAGTCGCAGTCGTTCAGAGCATCGATCATTAATCGATCTTCTTCATCACGAAGTATTCTCGGTGTAGCTGGAAGCTGGGTAGTCTCCACTGCAAGTGTAGGAGATCGCACCACTTCATCCTCTTTCTCCAGGACCTCCTTCCTGGTCTCTACAACATCATCCCTCCTCTCTGGACTGAAAGCTTCGGGCTCAGGGTTAGGTGTAGGGGATGACATTGTGATTCCGACAATAGCACTAGCCACGACCGATGACATAGGTCGCGGAGGACTGGCTACTTTCCTTCTGACAACTATCTTCTTTCTACGCAGAGGTCTCTCTGGACTCTCTACATCTATAACATTTATCTGTCTTTGAATAGAGGTCGGAGTTGTCGCCTCTTCTCTTTGAATTGACTCGGCCTGCTGCCGAGATTGTGATCGGGTCGTGACCCTTTCTGATGATTCCAAGACAAGCTTCTTCTTAACAACTGGAGAAGAAGGTTCTTCCATCCTTCTCTTCCTCTCCTTGGCTGGAGATTTGACAACCTTCAAGGAAATACGCAATAGTTCATTGACTTCTTCCGGGAAGTTGGCTTTCCTTGAAGCTTCCAACGGTGCATCGGCCGGTTCACGCTCTTCATCATTGCCAGGAGCCGATATAACAGACGCTCCCTTCTTTAGTCGGGCCGCTGTCGCAAAGCTGTCCGCGAGACTGAAGTTCTCGGCAAAGGTATTCGCAGATGTATAGAAAAGTGAATATGTATACAGCATCCGAGGACCGTGGTTGCTCTTCATCGACATCGAAAATGTTGTTCTGGTGTCTCGAGCATTATAATAAGCCCAAGCCCGGGCTCCGTCAATCAGATAACCTTTTCCTTGTAGGCACGTGATGGCATTGCCTACATGAAACTGGTCGTAGCCGAATTGACGGGCAAAGTGGCTGGGAAGATAGGGTTCCAAATAACATTCGTCTTCAAATCTGTAGACCAGGTGCGACGGCCTGATTTTCCTCAGCCAATCAAAAACTGTATGACCCAAAGGCTGCCTCCCCAAGTCGACCAGATTTGAAGACATGAGCTCGTAGCCAGCCGGAGGAGGAACGCAATAGAAGTTCCACCCCTTCCCGAGATTCAGAGCACGTCTGCAATCTCTTAAACTGGTGTATATCCATTTGCTTTTGGAGAATCTCCTTAAGAAGCTGCCACTTACCGATCCTATATCGGGATTCATCAGAGTAGGATAGTACAGAAGCAGCCATCCGAATAGGTATGTATATGGTAGCTCTAGCCGAGGGAAGCTTCCCTTCTCATCCTTCCCTTTGAGCATCGAATCTACAAACAGGCGAAGGCCAACGTTCACTCGGTAAGTCATTGCTGACAAGAGATCCATCCGATAGCCAAAGACTAAGCGGACGGCAGCAAACAGCACGCCTCGATGGAAGCGATCAACGGCGCTCGCTCCAGGGATGACGAATCGTCGAAGCCAGTAGGTCAGAAAACCCGCCCGCTGGGCTTCCTTTAACATAGGCCTATAGCCCATCCTCATGAAACTTTCAATACTATCTCCTGTCTTGAAAGGAGGATATTGAAGATCATCATCGATCTTAATATCCATCTCCTTATTCTCCTCCATCAACCCAATCACCTCACTGCTGCTGAGTGGTTTGAAAAGTTGTGTTTACAATTGTCGTGTTCCTTGGTTTTCTTTTCCATAATATGGTTAAGAAAGAGATATGGTAATCATTTCGTCGAGTAGCAGGTGCCTGATGAACCGCTCTTGTAATACAAGGAACAGATTTTGTAGTGGCACAAGAGCTCCTCGAAGACGGCCACCATATCAGTGTTCTCCTTACGAAGTTTGTCCAACTCGTCATTGGTGGGGACAAATTCCTCATAAGGAATATTCCCCATTGGTAGACTCGAGATGTACTTCATCTCGTGAAGAGCCAGTCCGATCTCTCCACAGGGCGTCATAAAAGTCCCTATTCTGAAGTTGTACCTTTCTGCCAAAGCAAAGAATAGGTGAGGATTGGGTTGAAAGTCGTAAACGGTAGAATATACCGACTGGTACAGCTCAATCTCCTTGAGCTTCTCTTCGAATTGAGCCAATATCCAATTGGCTATACAATTCCATCTCTTGTTATCCGGATTAACAAGGCCTGTTAATCGGATATCTTGATCAGGATATCTTCCTTCAACCTTCGCAAACTCGTTTGCGAATATCGGCATCCTGACCGACAACAGCAGAGAGGAGTTCTCTGGTGGGATGCACCCAGGTTTCAATCCTCTGAGCAAGGAGCTGTGACGCTCCGAGGAACTATAAAACATGTCCTTGTTATTTGGTCCTTTCTTCACACAAATGTTCCCTGTTCTGGCTTGTTGAAGAGGAGTTATATCCCAGTCCATTCTCCTGGTATAGCTCGCAAAGGCATAGCGAGATAGGGGAAGACACCTGGAAATTTTTGGTAACAGTATCCTTTTTTTGCCTCTCTGAAAGAGTCTTTGCTCAACTCGAGGTCTCGGCTAAGAACTCTTATCAAGAGCCTCACCAAACAGAAACAGAGGCTTCTTATGAATAACGGCGTCAGCAGTTTGCAGACGCTGCCCGTTCATCAGACTCAGCAATGTTTCATTGTCTTGTGCTGTTAGGATGGCTTGTCGAGACGATGGCAAGGCATACGTAGGAAATGTTACATGGAAAAGATCTTCTTTAAACTCAGGTTCAGCTAAAGTCCCTGCAAATACCTCATATTCTGGGTCTTCCCTGAGGTTAACTGCATCAAACAAAGAGACAAAATTCAGTACATACAAAATCAAAGAGTCTGTTCAAAAGATCAGCAAATTGCGCAAGTGTCAGATTGCGCTATGTGCAAAGCATCAAATTGTGCTAAAGCAGCCTACATGCGCAAAATATCCAGTTGCGCCAACATATCCACTTGCACAAGACATCAGTTTGCGCTAACCTACTTGCGCAAGGCATCAGTTTGCGTTGGCTCAACAGACTTGCACAAATCGATAGATTGCGCCGAACATCTGCCTGCACTTTTCAATCGATTGCGCAAGAATATAGTTTTCATAAAAATGAAAACTATTGTGTTTGTGCAACCAGAACCCTAAACAGGGCGGCACAATACCATCAAATCTCTAAAAAGAGAGGTATGAAGGTTCGACAATGTCAAGGAACCCTAAAAAGGGTTTTTGATCGAGTTCATCATCTACCTTGCAGCGCAGGGTGACCGACTTCATGACGAGAAATTCGCTGCACAACCCGAGTCGAAGACTCAGCGGGGGCTTTGCCCTTCTCGGCGGCTGAACGTTTGGGGGCCATTGACGTCGACGAAAAAGGAGAAGTAGTCGGAGTTGGCACAGAAGCTTTTCTCTCTTTTGAACAGTTGGAAACAAGTAAAGAATGAAAGAAAGAAGAACGAAAACTATTTATAGTTTTTCAAAAGTAACAGTCACCTCAGATTGTGCCGAGAAATTAGGAGCTGATTCCTCCAAACGTGCAGTCAAAACATCATTTGCGCAACTTGATTTTAAGTTCAAAATTTAAAGTATTTCAAAACTTTGAATATTTTTAATTTTTGAAAACTTTGAAGGGGGTCTTGTAGGTCCTAAAAATCAAGTTACACCCATCAAGGAAGCAATAAAAATCAAATTGTGCACTCTTCAAATGAATTGCGAAGAAAACGGATTGCGCAACAACTCAACTGTGCAAGCTGAACTGCGCACCCGTCCAAGCGTGCTAGCTGACATGGCAACGTCATCATTACCTGACATAGAATCAGATCTTCTGACAACTGACAGCCCGAAGAACGAGGAAACTGTTCGTTTCTTGGGCTACGTCGCTATGACAGCTGTCTAGCGCGGTCCAACTTCCGAAAGCCAGCGCGGTCTGACAGCTCAACCTCAGCGCAATCCGAGCCTCAGCACAACCCATTAGAAGCGCAGTCTGATAACAGCGCAGTTCAAGTGGCACAATCCATCAAGATAACTGACAATGTACACGTGGCTTACATGCCATCAATTGCTCACCACGTGGCAACCGTCTGTATACGACCAAGCGTATTTCAATCAAACAATGTCATGCGTCTCATACAGTTGGTCCATGATCGAGTAACTGCCAGCGCAGTTTGTTGCTTGTGCAGTCCAATGTCTGCGCAATCTATCCGGCGTAATCCAGAATAACTAAAAATTAGTTATTTCTAGAACTCTATAAATAGAGTTTCAAGTCCTTCATAGGGCGGATCAGAGAGAATCAGAAAATCAGAATCAACATCAGATCATCACTAGAGGTCAGGAGTTCTTGCCAAAGTGCTGCTGCATCCTTCAGAGGCTACCGTCTTCAAAGTTCACATCGTCCAAGGGATAAAGCGATCGTCTTCAGATCGGATTCCTATAGTTGTACTTTCCCAGAATTCAATTGTAATCTTCTTACAAAGTTTGTGAAATAAAAAACACTTTTGTTTTTGCAAATAGGTGGTAATGGCGGTAATTTCTCGGCGTGGGTTGGAGATGGTCGGGATGTTGTCGTGGTTACTGTGGTGGCAGTGTTGGACGTGGGGTGGTGATCCAGGGGAGATGGCGGTGACGCTTCGGGGAAAGGGGTCGTAGCCAGAACTAGGTATAGGGTTAGGGTTAGAACTGTTTTCGGAGTCTGTATCATGTCATGTGAGACACGAAACTGGTCGGTGTCCGGGGTTATCGGACACGAATGAGATAATTGTATTTGTATTAGAAATATACATATAGTTGATGGGACGGGGACACGGACACGATGCACGATGTGGTTGTGGAGTTTTACGGAGAATAAGAGAGAAATGAGCCTCTCCTTATATAGGAGGTGGAGGACCCAGTTGGATAAGGACTGGGATTGTTTAAATCCCCAATTAGATCTTTTCATATTTAATTCAAATTGACTAAAAGTAATTGGATCAAATCCTAATCCAATATAGATATCTTCTATTTTTTAAAATCTATTTAAAATAAAGTCAATAAAATCTTTTCAAATTTTAATCATCATAATTAATTAAATTTAAACCAAACAAAATTTTAAATTATCTTTTATAAATACTAAAATAATCAATATTAAATAATTTCAAAAACTGTAATAAATATTTAAATATTAATAGAAAATATCTTTAAAATGCCTTTTTAATAAATTAAGATAAATAATAAACTAATAATAAAATAATTTTGAAAATTTCAAATATATACATGAATTAAATTTCATGTATCTCACATGCGACTAGTAAAAAAATATCTATATATATTATTTTCGAAATCGGCATAAATAAATAAATTAAATTTTGCCACTATTGCGACGGAATTTATATACCTTCCAGCAAAATAAATAAGTTACTATACTATATTGAAATGAGATATATGTTTTCTATATTTGTGATAACAGATATTTTTGTATAAGAAATAACAAATACTTTGTATTTACATATTCGCACTTGACGTACAAATTCCAATCAAAACATATATAAAAATTTATTTAAATAATTAAAAAAATAGTAGTAAAATTTTAGGGGGTTTACACTTGGTGTACATAAATCGATAGTTTGGAAGATTTTATGGTTTGAGGGAGTACCAGCATGTCTTTAGACATAGTGTTTCTTCATAAATTTGTCGTTTATGGGCATCATGAGTAAGTCTTTGTTCTGTTTTGCGAGCCGGTATGCGCCATTGGAGAATACGGTCTCGATGATGTATGGACCCTCCTACTTGGGCTAAAATTTGTCGGCGGTTTTGTGAGTCATGACCATCAGTCTGCGAACGGCCAAGACGAGATCGCCTACTTGGAATGTCCTCAGCTTGACTTTCTTATTGAAGGCTCGAGAGATGCGTGCTTGATAGAGCTCGATACTTTGTTGAGCTTGCAAGCGCTTCTCGTCTAATGCTTCCAATTCTTGTAGCCGTCGGCGGTAGTTATCGTCCGATATTAACCGGTAAGTAAGGGCCACACGAAGTGAGGGGATCTGGGTCTCCAATGGAAGAACGGCCTCACTTCCATACACCAGAGAGAACGGTGTGTTTTTGGTAGCCGTTCGACTCGTAGTGCGGTACGCCCATAAGCATTCGCCCAACTTTTCATTCCAGTCACGCTTGTTCGAAGACACGAACTTCTTGAGAAGCTTGATTATGGTCTTGTTAAAGGCTTCAGACAGACCATTAGCCACTGGGTTGTAGGCCGTTGAAGCCACATTCTGAATCTAATTCTTATCACATAATCGATAGAAGGCGTGGCTTGCGAACTGCGGACCATTGTCAAGAATGATCCTCGGTGGCAGTCCAAAACGGTAAATGATTTGATATTTCATGAAACTGATCACGTTTGATATCTTTACCTCTGCCAACGGAACAACTTTCACCCATTTGGAGAAGTAGTCCGTGATCGCGAGAATAAATCGGTGCCCTTTGGACGACGGCGGGGTGATTGGGCCAATATTGTCCATTCCCCATGCTTCAAATGGCCAAGAGGCCACTGTTGGGTGCAAGAACTCAGTTGAAAGATGTATAAAATCTATGTGGATCTGACAACCCTAGCACTTCTTTGCATAATCGACTGTGTCTGCTACCATCGTAGGCCAGTAGTAACCCATCCGACGGAGACGGTCCTACAACTTCGGGCCAGGTTGGTGAGCCCCGCAAACACCATCGTGAGCCTCGCGTAAGGCTTCTTTGGCTTCTGCATTTGATAGAAATCTTAACAGTAGTCCATCGTAAGATCGTCGGTACAACATTTTTGTTTTCATGTCATAAAAGAATCTGAGAGAACGCCTTCTGATTGAAGTTGCTTCTTTCACATTCTCAGGCAGGATTTCGTAGACTGCAAAGTCTATAAACGGGAGTCTCCAGTCTTACACATCATTGGTTATCTGGGCAGAGTTACTCGTATCCAGTTGAACGTTAATTTCGAGACAGACCAGCTCATGGCCTATAACGTCAACTGGATGGTGAGCATAATTTGGAACCGCCAAAGAAGCGGCGAGGCCTGCTAGGGCGTCGGCTTCAATATTCTGGAGCCTAGGAACATGTTCTATATAGAACCCCTCCAAGGTTTCTATGATAGCAATTGCTGTCTGATGATAAGGAATCAGGTCCGCGTTGTGAACTTTGTACGAGCCTCGGATTTGATTGACGACCAACTGCGAGTCGCCATATGCTTCTAGGTATTCGACTCCCACCTCTTTTGCAAGTCGGAGCCCGATGACAAAAGCGTTATATTCGACTATATTGTTTGAACAGGGTTCCTTGAAAGAATATGCCCGGTTGACTACCAATCCAGAGGGGAAAATTAACACTATCCCGACTCCAGCGACGATATCACCTTGGAGCCCCGTTCTTGAGGCACCGTCGAAGAACTTTCGCCAAACGTCTTCATGTGAAGTCATGTTTGAGTCAATGACTTCATCTGGGATTTGTTCATAAATTATATCTATTTTTGAGCCTGGATGGGCTGCCAGAAAGTCGGCCAAGGCTTGACCTTTGACAGCCTTTTACGGAACGAAGACCATGTCGTAGGGGGATAACAGTATCGCCCATGTAGCTAGACGAGAACTGAGTGCGCCTGGCTTGGTCATGAGAACCTTGAGGGGATTGACTCGTGAGATAACTTGGATGGTCTGCCCTGACACATAGTGTCGTATTTTCTGAATGGCGAACACCAAGGCAAGGCATTCCTTCTCTACGGCGGTGTACCTATGCTCCGGCCCCACCATCATTCGGTTGAGATAATAGATGGCTTGTTTGTGCCCCCGTATCATTATTTTATGCTAGTAAGGCACCAAGGGAGTGTTCTATTGCTCGTATATTTGGCAGAAAAGGCTTTTCGGCAACCGGGGCTACCAAAACTGGCGAATTCGTCAGGTATTCCTTAATATCATCAAAGGCGCATTGGCATTCTTTATTCCAAATAAAAGAGACGCCTTTCTTCATAAGTTGTGTGAAGGGTTGGCATCGCCCTGAGAGGTTAGATATAAACCTCCTGATGTAGGCTAGTCTTCCCTGAAGGTTACAGAGTTTACGGAGGTTCTTCGGCGGACTCATCTCCAGGATTGCCTTTGTCTTATTGGGGTCCATGTGAATGCCCCGAGAAGTGATGACGAAGCCCAGGAACTTTTCGTTGGACACGCCCAGGAAGGACTTGGTGGGATTTATCTTCAAACTGTGCGCTCGTATAAGATCGAACACCGTCCTCAAATCGTGTAGGTGGTCATCCTTGGAGCAGCTTTTGACGACGATGTCGTCAACATAACACTCCATCGTCTTGCGTTAGTGATCCCTAAAAATGACACTCATTGCTCGCTGATATGTAGCACCGGCATTCTTCAGGCCGAAGGGCATGACTGTGTAGCAATACATGCCAATCGGTGTTCAGAATGATGTATGCTTCTCATCGTTAGGAGACACTTTGATTTTATTGTATCCTGAAAAGCCATCCATAAAGGACATATGCTTGAAGCCACACGTATTATCGATCATTATGTTAGTGATAGGAAGAGGGAATTCATCTTTAGGACATGCCACATTCAGATTACGAAAGTCAATACAGATTCGGATCTTCCCGTTCTTCTTAACGACTGGTACTATATTAGCTATCCAGTCTGGGTGTTGCTCCTTGCGGATGAAACCGCTAGCTATAAGCTTATTTATCTCTGCTTTAACAGAGTTCATGATGTCTGGACGGAACCGTCGTTGCTGTTGCTTGACTGGTTTTGCGTCCGGATGAATATTGAGCTTATGAAGTACGATCTCGGGGTTTAGCCCTAGCATATCTTTATAGCTCCATGCAAAGACGTCGATATACTCTCCGACGAGTTGCAACAACGACTCCCGCTCGCCTTCTGTCAGGCTTTTACTGACGAAGATTGGCTTTGGAGAGGATTCATCACCGAGGTTAACTTGCATGACCTCATCTTCAGTGGGAGAATCACGTAGTTCAAAGCACTTTTCCCATTGTGCATCCAGTTGTTGGACCCATGTCTCCAATTCAAGAGGTTCGAGTAGATCCTCGTCTTTTTTTTCAATGTCAGCGGATGCCATGTTGACAGATAATGTCTGCTTGAACACATCCCCAATGCTGTCATCAGAATCGTATGTAGGTGATTCGGATGTGTGAGAATACTACTCGTATTCTTCATCAGAGCTCTCGGACATTGTTGCTGGTGTAATATAACAGAGGTCGCATTTGGACTTGCCGTAATAATCCCGAGGTTTCCCAGACGGAGTTGACAGCTGCAGAGGCGATCACTGGCCGTTACCGTAATTCAGACCTTGGGTAGCCTCCATGTCGTACCCCTTCTTTTGCATGAAATACATGGCCTGAGGACTATACAGGTAGAGCGGTAGTCTTCCAGTATCGGGTTTGAGATCAACCTCTTGAGGCATGAAGGGTTGAGGTCCTTCTTTTCGGCCAAAGATGATTGTGTGATCCTCTTCTCTTCTGGCTGGGACTAGAAAGTAGGCATCTTTAATGGAAGCAAGTCGATTCGTGGTATGGACGGTTGTCACCTGTGTGTACAGGTTATGTCCCGACCGAGTACCACAGTATACATTAGATTGAGTTTATTACACTCAGGATAGTTCAATGGCAGCCTCTTATTAATGAAATAAGGAATTTTGTCCATAGGAATTACATCATCAGGAGAGGGATTATCCACCTTTGCAACAAGATACTTTGCGAGTTCTGCATCCTCTTTAGCTACCCCCTGCGTGATCGGAGGTGGGAACACTGTCCTAGGCAACTTGACCACCAAGGGTTCAGTGTCGGATTGGCACTTAGTTGTCGGCTCATCTTGGGAAGACGGATGACCATTGGCTCGGCAGGGGACTTCGTGCCTTCCGATTGCTTTTGATTGGATCTTGGCAATCGAATCACCATCGGCTCCCCAGAGGGCCTTTCGTCTTCCGGTCGCCTTTAATTGGATTTTGGCAATCGGATCACCATCGGCCCTATGACGGGTTCTTGGCATGCCTTGGGAGTCGGATGACCATTGGTTCCAACTGTGCAGCTGGAGCGGGGGAACTGGGCACCTTTTTATGCAAAATTGCGATAAGGGGTACGATTTTACCCGGTTTACGGGCCTAGAGATGAATTCTCAAGGGTTCCTCTGGCCCTGTGATGGCCTCCAGTTCGTCAGTTATGTGTTTCTTGTATTCGTCATATAGACACGCCTCCGAAGAATAATAAGACTCAACCCCTTTGAAGGGATCGATGTCGGCAAATTCAGTCTTCACGAAGCCGTGCTTATTGACATACTTGAAGCATTGGTAGAGGACGGATGGCACGTTCATATTTTCATGTATCCACGGACACCCCAAGAGGATGTTGTAGGATATGTCTGCATCTATGATGTAGCAGGTAACCTCTGTCCTTAGGTCACCAATCTGATATTTCAATCGGATCTTTCCTAAGGGATAGCTCTTTTCTTAGTTGAAACCGCTAATGGCGGTGTTGGTCGTCGCTAGCCGGTGCATAGGGATGCCGAGAACTTGAAGTAAGCATTTCGGGATGATGCTTATCGACGAGCCAGGATCGATATGCATCTGATCCACCTTGATGTTGCCTATGTATCCAGTGTAGTACAAGGGGTGATCATGCATGTTGGTCTTGATCAGTATATCCTGTGGGGTGAATACGATGTTGGGCATTGGATCCACACTATTGCTGTCCTGGAGATCTGGCGACGAGTCTTCCCCCGTAGGTTTGACCTGGGCTAAGTAAGCGTCAGCATTTTGGAGCGCTTCGCTCAATGCGACACGGAGATCCTTGGAGAGCCTTAGAAGCTCGTATAATGACAACTTTGTTGGCGTATTAGCCAGTTGTGCTAATAAGTCAAAGTTGTAAGGTCTCTCCAATTCTTGAGGTGCATCTTTACGGAGCGGCCTATCAAAGCGGGTTTCTTTCGGCTTGGACCTGTCCGCCGGTGTAGGCTGAGATGGTCCCAAAATATCAGTGGCCGACAGCGTTGCTGGCTGAAGGTCTACAACTGAACTACCCGGAGTGGGCTGGACTTGTGCCCCAGACCGGGTAACAACGGCCGCCGCTTCCTCAGCTTCGACTAAAATTATATGGCAGGATCTGGACTTCATGTCCTTCTTCTTGTTGGCTGGAGATGACACCGCCTGGGTAACTTTGGACACTAAGTCTGGGTGCACCCACATGATCTCTCCTCGTGACGTGGTGAGAGGTACCAAACTAGTCGTCTGGTCCCAGACGGAGGAAAGATTAGTAACCTCCATCTTTGCCCGGGGGATAGGTATTACCCCATCTTGAGTGCTTGTTGGAAGAAAGTCGCCGAACTAAATTGACACCATGTTCGTCGCCACGGTAACCTCTTCAAAGTCTAGCGACAGAGCTTTGGAGTCGATAAGATTCTGGATGTACCGCTTTAATTAAAAGCAGCCTTGAGTGGCATGATGAACACAGCGTTGGAAATGGCAGTATTTTGGGTCCTCCATCTCTGCCGCTCGGGGCTCGTACCTTGGTGGAGGGAGTTGGATCATATTCCCTTGCAAAAGCATGTCAAAGATGTGCTTGACATGACTATCTTCGAATAAGTAATTAACCTGTAGCCACTGAGCTTCTACCTGCTTTTGTTCAGGCTTATTGGTTGTACCGACGACCAGGGCCTGTTTGCCCTTATTGTTTCGGTAATTGGAGGTGCTGTCAGTGTTGTTATTATTGGAGACGGTACCAGGACGTTTGCTTTTGACCTCTCCATCCGGGATGTGTAATCCCAGCTGGCGAGCCTTCTTTAACTTCGCCTCCGTATTGGTGGCACTTATGATGAAGGTCGTCCAATCCCTGAACTGATCTTCACCCATCCAGAGGATGATTGCGGGGAGAAACTTCTTCTGGCAGATTTTAATCAAGGAGCTTTTGGGATTGCCTTGGGGCAATCTCATTGCAGTTTGGCAGAACCGCTCGATATAGTTCCTGGTCAGCTCCCTCTCTTCCCTGAACGACGTCCATGAGGGATGACATTGTCACATCATGTCCCACTTCGTAGAATCTTTCTAGGAACATGTGCTTGAAGTCGTCAGAAGAATGGATGCAGTTGTTCTGAAGGTTGTGGTACCAGTCGAACGCAATTTCCTCCAATGCTCCAATGAATAATCGTGTGATGATGGTATCACTATACGGCAAGTGGTCGGTTGTGACCTCAAAATAAGTCATGTATCGACTAGCAAAGGTCTTCCCGTCATATGAATCGATATAAAACGGCTTGTATTGCGGTAGAAAAGGCACATCTCTCCATGCAATGGGACACGGCTGCCGTATTCTAAGGTCTCAGAAGGAATCTCGGGCATTGAACATTGCCCGAAGCTCCTGGACTTCCCTCCTTGCCTCCCTTGCTTCATCTGCAGCTGAAGGAGCGGAGGCTCCTAGAGGATTATCATCCAAAGGAGGAGCGGTCGTGTTGGAGTCCGCATTGACTGCGGGTCCTAAGCTTGTTGTTCCAGGCGTCCATACTGGTTGAGTCGGCAAAGCAGCTTTTATTTCGTCTACTAACTTGACCAAGGACAGGAGCATGCCATCAAGTACTTCTAGACGTTGTCGGTCAGTAGGCGCTTCATGATCCTCGTCGGCCATAAAGAATATCCGCGCGTGGGTAGAGATGGAAGGGATCGTAGCAGAGGTGCTCTCTATGTCATACCCCCATACCGAAAAATTGTCGAGGAATGTCGGAATGTCTTCCTCCTCGGACTCGAAAGGGGTGCTACCCCTGTGCAGGAAGCCAAATCGTCTTGGCGAAGGCGGTCATCCTCAGGGACGTCTACGTCTGTTGCATAATTCCAGTAGATCGCTACCCCCTGTGTATGCTCTTAGAATACCGGGTTGTCGCATACATTGAGGGGACTGCTACCCCCGGCCTCAGCTACCCCCAGGGAGGTCAAGGATGTACCCCCAGGTGTTGGAAGCTTCTTTCTGGATCGAGTGTCTAGGTAGACACCCCCAATGGTCATCGGTGGCAACCCTCCAGACGAAAGTTTTCTTGCAATGCTGGTGGAGATTGCCGAGCTGGAAGAGCCTGTCTTCTTTTCTCCCTTGTCGGGAAGAACCTTCCGGGTTGAATTATAGGAGGCGAAAGGAAATTCCTCATCTTCTAAAATTTGCACTGTTTCTCAAGTTGTTGTTGGAAAGGTGTTGGCTGCTGCAGTCGTTAGAAAATGGACTGCCGATCTTCAGGTGTTGCCGACTTGTCGCAGCAGCAGTTGATGATGACTTGGGTGCAACGACGTCCCGAGAGGGGCTTATCGTATGCCAAGGTTGCTTTCTTCTCCTTGCATTTGTGAGTAATCATCTCTCGCAAGTCGGTAGCGGATTGATCTACCTTTGTATCCCATTTGTGGACTCGGGTATCCCGAGCACACGGGTGCGTAGGTGTCATATTTGCTCCCTGATCTGAGACTAGTAAAAGTACTTGCTCTCGATCGTTGGAGGGAGACTTTTGAGACCCACCCTATCCGTTAGCCCTGGAGGACTGGACGCGGGTGGTTCTGTACAACTTTTCATCAGGAGTCGTATAACAGTTAACAGTGCCCGCTGACGGTCAGCAACTTGGACAGTTGACTGGGCTTGTTGGGCCCACACTGCCCTAGACTTTTTTGACTTAACACCCGAAGGCTCATAGTAGAAAGTATCCAGATTGATACATCCCACATTCTCAATGGGCCGTATAGAGTCGAGCCCGTATGAGAGACGGTCGAACACAGAGCTTCTGACAGGGCCGCATGAGATACTCTGCCTATGGCCAGGATTGGCTGCCGCATGGGCCATCTGTCTGCGGCCAGAGTTAGCTGCCGCATGGACGATCTGCCTACGGCCAGAGTTGGCTGCCGCATGGGCGATCTGCTTGTGGCCAGAGTTGGCTGCCGCATGGACGATCTGTCTGCGGCCAGAGTTGGCTGTCGCATGAGTCATCTGTCCATCTCTCTTATACGGCCTCTTCCTCGTCCGCATGGATTTCCTTTGTGCCCCCAAAAACTCAGTATCGTAGTATTTTCCTTTGCTGGATTTGGAGACAGTGGGGTTATCTGCGGTCGGAAGCAAGCCCGTAGGAGAGTCTTGATCACCGTCTTGGGCCGCAGAAGGAGCTTCTTCGAGAAACTGGTCGGAGGAAACAGTTTTACGCTTCGACATGCTACGGGCTCTCTTTGGGTTGGCTCACTTCTGTGATGGGCTGGCGCTCCCTTCAGAGAGCATTTCTTCGAAGCTCGTTGGTCAAATCGAACCACAGCATTTGATGCGTGGAGTCGAGCTTGGACGCGTCAGATTGTGCCACCAACTTCTCATCAGAAGAGAAAGATTTTCCCAGCAGTTTCGTTATCGTGTTTGCCAATAAATATCAAGCACAACAAATTACAGATGAATTGAACTTGATTGCAAACTCGCTTGTACAAGAGAGAGCCTAGAAAGAAATTCTAAAAAATAATCTAAGTACAATTGTTTAGTTTTGATTCTGGGGAGTGACGATAGAGGCTCGAAAAAGTGTAGCAACTCTGCCTTACTCCTTGGACTATCTGACGCGTTCCTTGCTCTCGAAGAAATTGCCCTTCGTAGGTTACTAGCCTTGGATTGCTAACCATTTGTATGGGTGTGGTACCCTGCTATTTATGGTGTTTTCTGCAATAGCAGATTTTTGGGCCGCATAAAGGGCCACGTGGCCACGTGTCTCTCACAACGCACAAAGACTCGATCTCGGGCTGCCAGCTGATGGGGGTTGATAAGATTTTGTTGTAGCAAATCTGGGTGGTTGAGACTTGGTCAGCCTGCCACGTGTCTCATCGCAAGATAGGATTAGTCTGCTTGAGTCATTTTAAGCCGCATAGGCCCTTCAAAGTTCGGCCATGCTGGGCTGCATAAGACTCATGTGGCAGTCTCCCTTAGTCTGCATGTACCTTGGGGACTCTTGAACCGCGTAGGTCCGCATAAAGCTCATGCGGCTCAGATTGTAGTTACCCATGGCCGCATGAAGTACATAGATTGAGCCGTATAAAGTTCATGCGGCTTGGGTCGCAGTCCTTTTGGCCATATTAAGTACATAGATTGAGCCGCATAAGGTTCATGCGGCTCGGGTCGCAGTCCTTTTGGACGCATGGCCATGTCCAGTCTAATCATGTCTTATCTTTTTTTTTGTCAGAGTGTCAGAGTTGTCAGAGTTGTCAAAGCTGTCAGTCTTGCCAGAGTTTGTCAGCTTTATCAAAAGGATTGATCAGCTTGGCCGCATGAGCAACTATTCTCTCTGCAGCTCAAAAGTCAGTCTGGTGACGATGGGCCGCAGGGGACGTGCTGAGTCTGTCATGCGGCTCTTCTTTATGCAGGTCAATCTGTTCCAGGGTACTCATGCGGTCAGTTGTAATCCGCATGATCTCCATATTTTCCATGCTTCTACACCAGTATGTAAAGGACACTTCATGTGCCATTTGGCTTATGACATATCAACATCAGATTTGGTCCTTGCTTCCCTTTATACTCTACAGTTACCTGGTTAACCTAGCACTCTACCTTACCTAGGTGGACATGTAGACAAACTCCTGACCTCATATTCTCCAGTACCCTCTAGTTCTGATGCTCATTGTATCTAGGCTTTGTATCCTAAGTGTAGGATCAGGACACCCAGAAGACTTATTCCTAACCCTGTTTGTAGGCTATATCCTGCTGATGCATACCCTTCTTGTACAGAGTAATGTACCATCACCACCCTAATGCCAATGCACATGCAACTACTTGCAGGCATGCCCTTTTTTTGTAGATCGATAGACATTTGCATATGCCTATATATAGATTGTTTTGGACAGATGTTAACTCTAGGCTATACCATCTATAGGGAACCTATATGTTCTAAAGGAATTTATCAAATAGTTTGTGTTCTTTGATGAAATTGATACTGTAAAGAAAACTTGAAATCCCTACTAACCTCAATTATCCTCTCTATACCTGTGTCCCTGTCTAACCTCCTACTCGTGCTATAGAGTACTCAGCCTGGTCACACAGGTATAGGTCTACAAGTCCAAAATCAGGCCATAGGCCATATTGTTCTGGTATCTCTCTTTATCTCTTTCTCTCTCTCTCTTACAGGTACATGAGAAGACCTTAGTTAGTCTCTTGCACAAATACATCCTAGTTTGATTTAGGCTTCCCCTTGTGTTTAGGTCTGCTACCCATAACAAACCCCCTATCGGTTTAACCTCAGGTTTGACTACTCCTTCAATTAATTCCTCTCAAGGATTATTGCAAATACCTTACCTCCATTGAAACACGAGTGAGTTAACTAATTCTAATGAATTAAAAGCCATGGTGGGTGAAAATTACCTGTTGAGGGTTTGACTGCTTCGACTCTTCAAGGATTTGTCTCGACTAGAGAAGGGAAAGAACTCGTGGCAAGAAATTAGGGTTTGAGGGAAGGGACTGGTCGATCCTTAATATATATACTCTAAGATTTAGATAGGATCAAGGTCGGATTTTGATTGAGTCTTAAGGATTCGAGTATAGCTCAAAAACAAACTGAGATTTAAATTCGAGTAAGGGGTTCGCTATACTGTATTTGAATCAGTCGAGTTTGCATTAAGCCCCCTCCTTTTAGTATGTTTTGCAGGGCTTCTTCCTTACACTTATTTAATTACAAAAGCCTAATATATATCATGTATATATATATATATATATATATATAGTGGCAGTAATGGTAATAATAATAAAAAAAGAATTTGTTTTAGGTCAAGGGCTCACATATATATATAGCAAATGACCTCTAGCCTAGTGGTTAAGAGAGATGCATGCGGCCCGAGTGGTCAGGAGATCGATTCCCGGTGAGAGCGTTCGCCACAATTACCTTCTTTCATATATATATATATATATATATATATATATATATATATATATATATATATATATATATATATATATATATATATATATAGGGTCCTTCTACAATACATCCCACGAAAAAATTTGTATCGATACATCCAAAATCTGAACCATTGGATGTTGATCCAATGGTTCGGATTGAGGTCAAAAGTCAAAATCAGATTAAATGATGTTCTCTACTCTATTAATCTGAATCAGCATTAATGCTGATTTTGACTTTTGATCTCAATCCGAACCATTGGATCAACATCCAATGGTTCAAATTTGGGATGTATCGATACAACTTTTTTCATGGGATGTATTGTAGAATTTTCTATATATATATATATATATATATATATATATATATATATATATATATATATATGCCAATGACCCCTAGCCTAGTGGTAGTGGTGAGGCATGCGGCTCGAGTGGTCAGGATTTCGAATTCCAGTGGGAGCGATTCCGGAAACTAATTAACCTTTCTTCAAATATATATTTTTTTTTTCTTTAAAGGAACGATTGTTCTTGTAATCAATTAGCATCTGATCTTTTTATGCCCGAACTTTTTCGTATTGTTCACATCTCGGCTCCTCGAATAATGGTGGCTTTAACACTCCATATTCGTTTTTGTTGCAAATTGAGAAGCATCTTCCGTCGTGGTGTTACGATCTTGAGAATAGGCTCCTTCTTGGTTAGGCTTCTCCTTGGTAAGAATCCTTGATAACGTGTTGTGAATATGGAAGAAAAGATAAAGATTGTAGCCGAATAAATAGTATGGGACTTTTCTCATTAGCAATATATATGAAAAGGAAATATGATAGATGTGGTTATATATAGGGATAAGGTCATCCACATTTGATCTTATCCACAAATCATAACAACAACTAAATATTCTAACACTACACCAAAACGGTCGTTTCCTAATGACTATAAGCGTTAGGAAAAAATTTCCTAACACTTTTTTACCGTTGTAACTATGGTGTGGGGAATTATCCTAACGGTCTTTGTAACGAAATTTTACCGTTAGGGAAAAAAATTCTTAACGGTAAAAAACTGTTGGGAATGAAAATTTCCTAACAGTGAAACACCGTTAGGAAAAGAAATTTTGTAACAATAAAACAGTGTTGGTAAAATATATTAAAACGTTGGTAAATTAATTATTTTCCTTACGAATACATCCTTAGCCTTCCCACACCTTAGCCATATTCTTTCCAACCGCTGAGCACACTATTTACATGGAAAGCTTTAGGTCCATATACAAATTCATAACTACTCACAACATAAGTACCCACAACATAGTATAAGATGCAAACAATTGAGTAGCAGTGGAAACAACCTTATGTAAAGAATAATGAGAAAATTCAACAAGCATCAATATGTTACTAAAATTAATGTTTTCATACGTACTAAAATGTATTCTTTTGATGTCCTTAACATCTGCAGAATTGCTACTTGCTTGCACACACAACTGATGTGTTGTCCACAAAATTGTTACTTGTACTTCAACATAAAGTTCAATAGAGAGTTATCAAAATTATGACAAAAGAAGAAGAAAAAAACTACAAATTTCGCAAGCGATCGATACTTTGGTCAACTGGATGTTATTGCCAAGAAGTCGCCTCTGCCATACATTTTCCTTCTATGCTACCATGACTAGATTTTGAACACTTCTATACCCTGCTCTCTGGTATCAGAATCATGTGGGTGTGGTTCAACAGGAGATATTGTTGCCTGGTATTCCTTGTGCAATTTGGCAGCTTGGATGAGTATCTGTAGGACGGTTTTGTCCCTTTTTGCTTCAAGATTAGCTATTTTTTCCAGATCAGTATTCTTTTTCCGGAAGTCACTGCCAAGCTCCAATAAATTATCGTTTTGCTTCATCTTGGACTTGATAGTGTTGATCTGATCAATATGCTTAGATGTGGGTCTTGAAGGAAACCATGAAAAAGAGATTGACATAGCATTCTGCAGCTAAGAGCAAAGCATCCATAGCAGCATCATGACCCTCTGAAGTAATGTCAGGCACGTCAATCTTCTCATTAGCGCTAGCGCTACTAGATTTCAATGAGACACGAGGGTGGACAGAAGTGCCAATTGAGCCAGTCAAAGGTTATTCCAGATCAATCACTTTAGAAACTGTACATTTGCATAGATCAATGTCTGGAGAAAATGGCATGTGCGGCCCCAGAACAGAAAGAAGTACACTACATTCAAAGAAAAGAGATTGTACAGGTAATACTAAAACTAATTAGATGGAAAATGCAACATCTAAGTTTCCTACAATAATAATAATAACTTTGCAAAATTCAAATTTACTAATTTGGAACAGATTTATTCACCACTTCCAATTGAAAAACAAAATTTAGTGATTTAAAAACAGACATAACTATAGAAATGTTTGAAACTTTTAAAACTTTTTGGAATTTACAAAACTATATAACCAATACCAGTAAACTCCTATGTAAAGTAATATCTATTACCATATCTTAGTTGACGAACTTCCAAAGTATCCAAATCAGCAACAAAATAAAGAAGTTTTACAGTAACAAAGTAGCAGAGCAAAACCTTGGAGCGACAGAGCCGCATCTCCACTCAGATTCTAGGGATGGAAGAACAACAGGCCTTCTAGCTGCTGTACGAATTATATTAAGCACAATTGCACCACTCCTCTCCTGCTTTTCTAGAAATATAGCAGAAACAAACACTACAAGATATTAAAGGATATGCCAAAATGGATCATGTGTTAGTATCACCATGTTCGCATGGTGTTGTGTATTATTCGTGTCCGTTCAACATAAGTCAGCTATGGCTTAATACCTATATTGGCCTTTAGGAGTGTATATATACATGTTGCACTAATTATCTGCATCGTAGATCTTCATACAGGAATGAGGTATGTAGTAAAAGCAAGGATACCCAAAATTCCTTTCCAGGAATCAAACACATTCAATCAGTTAGGTTCTAGTATACATACATACAGTAAAAGCAAGGCTACCCAAAATTCCTTTCCAGGAATCAAACACATTCAATCAGTTAGGTTCTAGTATATGTTCTCCAAGCATGGGAGGGCTCTTCCTGTCTTGGTGTTGGTAATGTTTCTCCCTCCATAGAATTATATATAACTTGTATCGGGTGGGTCTCATTACTCATATTGCATTAGCTGAGCAAAGTTCTTGAGAACCCTCTATGAAGAGGTGGCTTTTGGTAACAAAATTGGTGGGGGTTTGGTTAGAAGATCAGAAGTGCATCAAATCATATGAATGGGAATGGAAAAATGGTCCCATACTACCCCGAGCTTCTTGCCAGCTTGGAGCATGTTATCCCTGCACATAATAATGGTACAGCAGCATCTAGTAGCAAGCTATTGGGGATATGGACGACAAACCTTATATTAGGAAGCACAATGATGTAATTAATACATGAATTTGAGTTGGTATTGCTCAATTACAGCATACCAATCATTCTCATTGATTTTATAAATAGATGAAATTTAGTTTTTGGTGACTTGAGAGATCCTCACAGAGTATATTATACCGAGCACAAAACAACCATGTACCAGATCAATCCCAGGCCGGTGACACCATCTACTGCTCAATTATCATATACTCTGAAACTATGCATATAACAAACTAAAGTAGAAAAACTATATATATTTCTTCAAATAATATACGTATATACCTCTTGTCAGCAACTAGCATTTCAGAGTAACCACCATAAGTGATGCTCCCATCCCAGAAGATGCCACTGTATGTAAACTGCACCTTGTTGCATCTTAAACTGCACTTTGTTTACATACAATTAAAAGTTAGAAGAATAATATCCCTAATTGTTGTTGATTTATGTTGGCAAACTCCTAGAACATGATGCTAACATAAGTTTCTCTCAACAGAGGGGCTTAGGACAGAGCTTTGTAACGTCAAGCTACCAATATAGTCAGGATAAGACTTAAGGTCCGACTGCTCTATGCAAAATATGCATAATAGCATAACTTTAGTAGAAAATATGGGGTTTTTTTGTTGGTGTTTTCGCCTTTGGACTATGAAAGATAGTCCCACATCGGCTACACCAAATGGTGAGTATATCAATATAATGCATTGCTTGTGTTGAGGTGTGCACATGAGGTGTAGTGGGGCACAAGTGTGTGCCATGTGGAAGTATTTTCCTAGAAGAAAAAAAGGATTAATTCCAACAAAGAAGTAAGTTGATTTTTGTTGTGCGGACTCGGACTCCAGGATGTCTCGTGCATGCACGGAAGTGTTCGGGGGGTAGGCGTGGACTGTCACACTTCTATGCTGATTGTAGGATGATCTAAAATATCAAACTCTATTTTTGAGTATTGGTATTTTAGTCCCACATCGGATAGGAGAAGAGGTGAAGTCTCACTCCACTCTATAAATAGAGCCCCTTGGCCTCCGTTGAAAGATGCACCAAGTAGAGAGTTAAGGGAGTCCATAAAGTCCAGGGAGCCCGTTCAAGTCTCAAATTTTGACTTACGAGCGTTCCAAAAGTTCTTCGTGAACTTGCTGGTTCCTGGAAGCAGATCGTGGTGGGGCGAATCTTACTTTGAGCAACGGTGATCTTAATCACCCCAGCAAGAACCTTTTCTCTTCTTCTTTCTTTTTTGTTCTCCTTTATCTGATTTGTAACTCATTTCTGTCCGTCTGCAACTGCGATTGCAAGGAAGAACATGAGATTTATTTTCTGAACTCAGTTCTGTCCGTCAGCAACTAAGATTGCGAGAAAGAACGTGAGATTTCCTTTCTGATTATTGTTGCTTTTGTAATCATATTCATATTATAGTGTTCCTCTTGGATCTCGAGAATAATCAAAAGGTGAACGTTTGTTGAACCTCTGATCTCGACATTGAGTCTACCATCTTTGATCAAGCCCCGGGACTAACAATCTCAAAACAAGATCCTTGTAGATGGAGAACTCTCATGTTTCTCTCATCGATACCAGTTTTAACAAGTTGGAAAAATTCGACGGAGAACATTTCCAAATCTGGAAGAGGAAGGTCACCCTTAATCTTTAACTCGTGGACGTAGACCATGTGTTGATTGAGGATGAACCGACAATTCCAGAAGGACGAACTGCCGATGCTATTGTTGCTGCACTCGTCAAGCAGAGCAAATGGAAGAGAGAAAACAACATCTGTAAACTGCTGATTCTCAATTCTATGGAAGACTCTCTGGCAGAGTCATATTCCAAGAAGGTGAAGGCCAAAGAGATCTGGGATTCTTTGGGTAAGCTATATGAAGATAATAAGAACATGTCCAAAATCTTCATCATCGAGAAGTACCACAAGTGGCTCTTCGAAGACGACATGGCGATACTACCTCAAGTGAAGGAATTCCTGAAGTTGCGCCAGAAGTTAGATGACGAGAAGATGCCCCTCGTCGACAAGTTCATCGTTGGAGGGATAGTCTCGAAACTACCGGCTGGTTGGAGCAACTTCTATGCTAGAATGCATCGGAAGAAGCTGGATATTAGCTTGGAAGATCTTCTACAAGAGATCCACGTTGAGGACGAAATACGATCTCAACAGAAGATGGACTCTCTGTCCAACCAACAGGCTAAGGCCAACTTGGTGCAGACAAGAGAGTTCAAGGGAAAGCAGGTGGCTTCTCATCACAAGAAGAAGGACTCCACTTATCTGAAAGTGAAGGGTCCTTCGTTCAAGAAACAGAAGTCCAAGTCCCATGTGACTTGCTTCAACTGTGGCAAGAAGGGCCACTATAAGAGTGAATGCAAATCCAAGCCCAAACAAGCTAAGCAAGGTGAGCCTAGCAAGGTTTCCATGGTTCCTAACATAGTTGCTATGATTGCTCAGGTCACAGCTGTAGGGGCTGACTCTGACTGGTGGATAGACACTGGTACGACTTGCCATGTTTGCTCTGGCATAGAATGGTTCGTCATATACCAGCCAACTTCTGAGAAAGTTATCATGGCGAACCAAGCCCAAACTGAAGTTCTGGAGATCAGAACTGTGGAGCTGAAACTCACATCCTGGAACACTCAGACGCTTCAAGGTGTGGAGCACGGTCCGGTGATTGCAAAGAACTTGATCTCTGGAAGTCTGCTTAGCAACGCAGGCTTGAGGATAGACATCAATGCTGGCCAGATGGTGATGTCCAAGAAGGGAACATACTTCGAAAAAGCATTTCAAACCGAAAGGATGTTCAAAATTTAGCTTGTAAACCAGTCAAATGTAATCAATGCAATCGCTCGTTCTGATTATTCTCTTGAGTTGTGGCATAATAGGCTAGGACATGTTCACTGTAAAAGAATTGACAAAATGTCTGGTCTAGGACTTATCTCCAAATGTGGGGGTAAGGTAGAGAAGTGTGAAGTATGTGCTCAGACAAAGATCACAAGGAAACCCTTTTATCGGGTCAATCGAAGTACAGATCTTCTGGAGTTGGTGCACTCTGATATCTGTGACTTCAAGTAATTCTATACAAAAGCTCGGATGAAGTATTTCATAACCTTCACTGATGACTTCTCAAAGTACGCGTTCGTCTACTTGCTTAAGTCTAAAGACGAAGCATTCGAGAAGTACAAGGAATTCAGGGCCGAGGCTGAACGACAAACTGGACAACAACTCAAGAGACTAAGAAGTGATCTAGGCGGAGAGTATCGGTCTCATGAATTCATATTGTTCTGCAAAGAACATAAAATCATACACGAGACTACTGCTCCGTATTCTCCTCAATCTAACGGAGTAGCGGAGAGGAAGAACAGAACGTTGACATAAATGATGAACTCAATGTTGCTAACTACAGGTCTTCCTAAATGCTACTGGGGAGAAGCTGCATTGATGGCCACTTTTATTCTAAATAGAGTGCCGTATGCAACTTCGGATGTAACTTCTCATAAACTCTGGTTCAAAGTCAGACCTAACTTGAATGTCATTCGAGTGTGGGGGTGTCTGGCCTATGTGAAGCTCCCAGATCTGAAGATTCAGAAGCTGGGGACAAAGACAACGAAGATGATCTTCTTGGGGTATGCCGAGAAGAGTGATGCTCGGAGATTTCTTGATATTGAGTCAAATCATATCATCGAATCTCGAGATGCTGAATTGTTTGAAGACAAGTTTGTAAGGCACAAGAACATTATTCTAACGGATATTTCGGAGAATAATGAAGGTGCGAAGGTGACTGAGATCTTTAATGAGCCAGTTGTCCAAGATGAAGTTGTTACTGAGGAGACAACGATTGAACCAGAACTCGCTGAGCCGTCGTCGAAGCGAGCGAGGAGGCCGAAGAACTTCGGAGATGACTTCATCACCTATCATGTGGTAGCAGATCCGCTTACCTATGATGAGGCGATGAAGACCAGAGATGCTATTTTCTGGAAAGAGGCGATAGACAATGAAATTGAATCAATCACTGCAATAACACTTAGGTGTTGGTTGATCTACCTGAAGGAGCAAAACCTATCGGATGCAAGTGGATCTTCAAGAAGAAAATTAAAGCTGATGGAACCATTGACAAGTTCAAGGTCAGGCTAGTGGCAAAGGGGTTTTCTCAGAAGCAGGAGATCGACTACTTTGACATGTATGCTCCAGTAGCCCGGATGACCACCATCAGAATGTTGATTGCTCTCGCAGCGATACATAAGATGGTGATACATCAGATGGATGTGAAAACGGTATTCC